>PVKA01018127.1:0-44440 GCA_004027165.1 Ctenomys sociabilis | reverse complement strand
TATTATGGGCTCACGATGTATACTTCATTTTTATACTTTTATACTTTTCTGCTGGATGGTTAAGACCTAGGTAGATCAAAACTTATATACCAACACATGAACTTTATATTTCCTATGTGGTCATTGAAGTCTTCTCAGGGTTTATCTTGTAGTCCTGTACATTATTCTGAAGTTCCTTTGTCTGTGTCATCCATGTGGACGAGTCACGGCCAATGTTTGACCAGATCGCTCTCTGTGAGAGCCTGAAAGTTTTCTCTTCATGTGACTCTCCCCAGGCACACTATAGAACTTCAATCTCTTTCCTCTGTGACTCCACAATCTCCTTGCTCAGAAAATTTGGAGCTCACCTGAGTCTCATGATATTGCAGTACAGGTTCTCCTATGTCCTGAGTCTTCGCTGACCTTGAAAGGCTAGGGCCAAAATGTTGGCTGGCCCTGTGAAACTGATTTTGGTCTCAGTGGTCATAGCTGGCTTGTTTGCAAGGTTTGGTCCATGTGTGATGGTTGGTTCTTGTTCCACCTGTTGAGCATGAAATAGAGAGGAACCTGGCCCCTGTCTCGTGCCACAGAAAGTCATGTGCTAATGGGGTTCAGGTCCAATGACAAATTGCACATGGACTAAAAATAACATACCTGCCTCCCACAAATTCCTAACCAGCTCATCCTGTCATTCTTCTGTTTTTCAAGAAGTCTTCCACAATTGATTTATCTGTGCACATGAGTGACAAAAACCATTCCCAGAATTGAACTTCTGATGAAATTGTTGGCATAGCCAGGGAGATGGCTCAGTAGAATAAGCGCTTCCCTGGCAAGCACAAGGTCCTGAGTTCAGTCCCTGGTTCTGAAAAAAAGAAAGAAAGGAAGAAGAAAGAAAGAAAGAAGGAAGGAAAGACAGCAAGAAATTGTTGGCTACTTTTGAGGGAAAGTTATAAACTATGAACATTTGTTGTAAGTAGACACTATTCTATTCTAAATGTTTTACTTGGAATAATTATTTTTATCTGCAGGATCAACCTATGAGATAGGTATTACTGTTTTATTTATTTATTTATATTTGATGCAGGATCTTGCTATGCAGTTTAGACTCCTAGTGATCCTCCTGACTCAGCCTCCCCAGCCCTGGGATTACAGGTGTGCACCACCACGCCTGGTTTCGGTGCATTATCAATTTATGGGTGTCAAGGATAGGGGCTGGGGAGATGGCTCAGTAGAATAAGCGCTTCCTGGCAAGTGCAAGGGTCTGAGTTCAATCTCTAGTTCCACCAAAAAAACAAGACAAAAAAATGTCAAGGACAAATCAACTGAGGCAGAGAGGGAGACACGAGTGACTCACGCTATATCACACGGCTGTGAATTTGAGGAGGGGTTTGAATGGTTGGGATCTAGTTCCCGAGCTGAAGTCTTCCTTGACATTGTACTTAGAGGGGTGGAGGGTCACCCAGGGCAAGATACTCAGGAACATGCTCTGCTGGAAAATAGCAGATTTGGGATTTCTTTCTCTAGGGAGGACCTTTTATTTTCCTTGTATAAATGAGGGTAGAATTCTACTATTTTGAGCAATTTCTCAATCTGAGTGCTACTGAGATCTGGGGCCAAGTAATTCTTCACTGTGGGTCTGAGTTGTATACTGCAGAATGTTTAACAGCTTCCCTGGCTCCCATCCCCTAGACGCCCGGAACTTCCGGTCCCCTAAAAAATTATCTCCTGGCATGGTTCATGTTCCCTAGGGGCAAAATTGCCCCTGGCTGAGAAACTTGCTTTAGATTATCCTGTGAGCCTTGGATTTGGGTTTGGATGTTGGCTTTATATTTGAAGGAATCTTTTATGTTTTCAATAGCCCTGTGTAACATGGGCCCTAGGAGGCTAGTGAGTGGAGAGGTGGGCAGAGTGACAGCTTGGTGGCCGGCCACTCTTGAAAAATCTACACAGGCACATCTCTAACTGCTATGCCCCAGCACACTAAGGCGAATAATAATTTTTGTTTCCCATTCTTGTTAGCCCTAGAGTGATCACTTAGTGAGTAAGAATCCTTTACCAAGACCCTATTCCCCTGGGCCTTTGGAAAACAAGTCCTGCTGTCCCCTGCCTTCCAAAATCTATTTTAAAAATATAGAAATAGGATCACAAGCAGGTCCAACCAAGAAGCTGATTGTTTAATTTTTAAGGAAGGTCCATGATTACCAAGGAAACTTACCCACAGAATCAGGGAACTAGAGGATTTTCAGTTCTCTCTGATCGGGGTACAGCATTACATGTTTTGAAATTAACTCATTACATTTATAACATCTTAACTTCCCCTTATCTGCATTTCTTGTTCACATGAATTTGATTGCATAAGCTTGACTACAATAAAATAACTGAGAGGCCGTTTCTACTGAACTATGACCTACATAGCCAGGAAAGCATCTGCAGATAGGGGGTGGGGGACAGGGATCAAATATCCTGATGCTTCACTTCAGACTCATTCACCTGTTCCACCCTTTGTTGAGGGGCAGTGTCCTGAGCATTGCTGGCTATTCAGCAGCATCTCTGGGCTTGCCCAGGTGGATGTCAGTGAATGCTTGCAGCTGTGACGCCAGAGATGTCTCCAGACATCGCTGGGGCATTTCAGCTCCTCTTTGCTCATACTGGTTGAGGGTGCATGTATGTACCTTCCCTTGGGAGAAAGTAAGTGCTGACACATTAATATAAATTTAGCCATAGATCCCAGCAAAGAATGCTGGTGACAGCTCCCTACTAAAGAACCAGGTATAGTGGCTCATGCCTATAATCCCAGGACTGTAGGAGGCTGAGGCAGCGTGATTGCTGAGTTCAAAGCCAGCCTGGGAGACATCGTGAATTCAAGGCCAGCCCGGAATACATAGTGAAACCCTATTTCAACACACACACACATACACCAAGACCAACTCAGTAATATTAGGTTGGAGCCCAGGTTTCCCGTAGCCCTATGTCTACCTCATCCCACCAGATGGCCAACTATTATGTTCACCTCTGGGTCCCTACAGTCACTCACGTCTCTAAATAGCCGAGAGCCTCAAGGATTCCCTTCCTGGAATAAGCCCCACAGCTAAAGGACTGGGCAGCAGGCCAAGCTGCTGAGACCTCGCCTCGGGCCCCTCTGTGGCCCCACTTTTTTTTTTTTTTTTTTTTTTGGTGGAACCAGGGATTGAACTCAGGCCCTTGCACTTGCCAGGGAAGTACTTATTCCACTGAGCCATCTCCCGGGCCCCTCTGATAGTGGCCATACCCTAGCACTTGTTGGGTATTTTGTGTGGACTCTGCCTATCCCATTCACACTCTGATGAAATCACACCTTGACTTCTTTGCCTACCTACTGGAGAGTAGTCAGGTGCAGGCGGGCAGGCCGTGGTCCACTTTGTTCAGTGTACTCTGATCTAACGCGGTGTGCACTGCGATTAGTTGGTGCTCATTAAATGTGATGTTGCCTGAAGCTTAATTTATTAAACTTATATTTATTAAAAATGTTGAAAATCAGGGCTGGCAAGATAGCTCAGCAGACGGAGCACCTGCTTAGGCAAGTGCAGGGGCTGGGGTTTGATCCCTGGCACCACATGCTGTGCTGGCCCTGCCCTTGGGTGTGCTGAGCCACTGACCTAGTCCAGGTGAGATGGCACATTCCTATGATCCCAGGGCTGGAGAGGCCAAAAAACAGGAGGATCACTACGAGTCCCAGTTACATAGTAAGACCATGTACCAAATACTTAATTATTTTTTTAAAAAGTATTGAAATCAATTAAGAATATTTACGTGTTTATGAGAACCTGTACTGTAACATCACACAACTCAGTTGTGTCCCAAATTTTCTGATCAAGATTATGGGGCCAAAGAGAAAAGTGATCGATGATGTAGTGTGTGCCTAAGGAGAGTCACATGGAGAGAAAACATGCTCTCAGGCTTTCACAGAGAGCAAATTGGCCAACTGATGTCCATGACTCATCCACATGGCTGACACAAAGGATCTACAAACTGCTGTACAGGGTCTCAGGATAAATCCTGGGGGTATTTGACTGACCTTAATTAGACAAAAAAGCTACAATTCTTGTTAAATAGCTCTTGCTTTATCTTGGTCTTAACCATCCAGCAGAAAAGTATAAAAACGAAGTATAACAAGTAAAGCCATATTATTATGCTGAGCTGTCAAAGACTCAAATCAACAACTTCTGACACTGCCAGACATATGGGAAACCCAATGCTATGATGGACTACTGGACTATTTTGGAATATTTTGCTGAATTCACACACCTATAATATTTAAATGACAAAACTAAACAAAAAAAAGGGGCTACAATTTAATGACTATTTTGTATCTGTAGATTCAAAATAGTTAAGATAGATACACAGCTACATTCTCTTAATTCAGTGAATAGAGGGATCTGTTCTAATAGTGTTTATATGTGGAATATCATGCCTGCATCTTGCACAACAAATAGCCACTAAGAAAATAATATACAATGTATTAATTATTGAATCTGTCCTACTAATTTGATTTGAAACTGTCTCATTGCTATTTTTTTTTCAATAAAATTATGAGGAAAAAATAATATTTATGTGTTGATTGTAAACTTAATTTTGATCCTCAGGCAATTTAAATGATAATATAAAATTAGCATCAGTGATTATTTTGAATGCCAAATTAACCTGGAAACAAAAATACACCTGGACAAAAAGTGCACAATATTCTCTTTCTAGCAAAGTGGGAGTTTTAGTGGTTGATAAAACTCTAAACAAAAGAATTGTAACAAGAAGCAAGATTTGCACTAATAATGGTTGGGCAAGATATTATATCGGCTTCTAGTACTATGAATAACCCCTAGGAAAATAACAAGGTATAAAGTATTAATTATTGAATCTGTGATATAATTCAACTATAAATAAGTAAACAGCTACACTCTCTTAATTCACTGATTAGAGACATCTGCTATAATAATGTCTGTAAGTATATCATATATGCACCTTGTACGATACCAAACATTATGAAAAGTTTGCAATGTATTAATTTATCGAATCTGTCCTGTTAATTTGTCTTGAAACTATCTCATTGCTATTTGTTCTTCAATAAAATAAAATTAAAAAAAAAAAAAAAGAATTGTAACATACCAGCTTAAGATAGGTTCAGTTGGAAAAGAATCTTTTTTTTTGGAGGTACGGGGGATTGAACTCAGGACCCTGTGCTTGCCAAACAGGCACTTATTCTACTGAGCTATCTCCCTCTCCCGGAAAAAAATCTTTTGAATTAATGTCCTTAAAGGACTTCAAAACCTTTTTACTTTGCAGTAACATCGGAGTTTTGGGATGATACTAATAACGCAGCGAAGAACTGATACACATCCTTACCAAGGCCCAAGTGCTGCTCATTTTGCTGTGTGCATGAGTGTGTGTCTTCATAAATTGCATCTCTTAAATGCTGTGTGTGGGTTTTTTTTTTCAGGGTGATTGAATCCAGGGCCTCTGCGCTGAGCTGCGTCCCTACCCACTCCCGCTTTTAATATTCTGAGACAGGGTCTCACTAGGTCCAAGTTGCCTAGAGGAGGCTTTGATTTAGATCCTCCTGCTTCAGGCTCCTGAAGTGCTGAGATCAGAGATGTACATCACCCTGCCGACTCCAATGTGTGCATTAGGAACAGGAAATTCTGGGAGCAGAACACCCAGACTGAAATGAAGATCGTACTTAATGTGTGTCCCATAGCCCACTGCCCTTTACTGCACATGGGCATTTGCGCAGTGAGTGTCAGCTGCTTTGAAGAATATCCCTTGTCGTGGGCCTGTCTGATGTCTCTTGTGATTAGCTCCAGGGGATGTTTCTTGGCAGAGCTACTGCACAAATGACTTATCCCAAAAGTAGTATCTCTACTCTTTTCAAACACTGTCACTACCAGAGGTGGCCCAGAAATGGCACGTTTTTGCCTCCACTACGTTTTACCTGAAATCCCAGACCCAGATGTTGGTCTTTAATTCTCCTTGTCAGTCAGAGAATCCAGGAAGGCAGCCACGCTGCTGGGCCTGGCTGTGGGGGAGTTACACTGCCGTGGAGATAACATGTCACTCAGGTATGTTACCTTTACAGGGCAAGAACTGTTTAAAAAAACAGAACTACATAGAAGTTGTACAACTTCAAATTTTTAAAAAATTTAAAATAATCCCCCCAAATCATGAAATATCCAGTGTGTCCAAATGTTCTTTTCTTTACTTTTTTTTTTATCAACTAGTTTGAAATGTAATTGCAAAAATATTCACACATTGCAATCACTTGCCATGAAAGACTTCGTTTATTCTGTAGCTGCTCCTTCTTGCTCACTCGCTCTAGGTCTATCTCTGGCTCATCTCTCTGTTTTGCAATTAATCTAGCCTGCTAGATCTTGTCATGGTCTGGAATTGCTGAATGCATCCTCTTTGTGTCTTTTTTTTTTTTTTTTTTTTTTTTTTTTGGTGGAAGCGGGAATTGAACTCATGCCCTTGTGCTTGCGAGCCAAGCCCTTATTCTACTGAGCCATCTCCCCAGCCTCCTCTTTCATGTCCTTTGTCCCTTGTTTCTTTGTCTCTTGCTGTGGTTGAGATATGGAATATTTCAGTGGGCTCCTGTTTTGGAAGCTTGGTCCTCAGCCTGTAGTGATAAGCAGTGGTAGGCTCTCTACTGGCTAAGCCTCATGGAGATGGTTGGGCTGTTGGAGTCACTACTCTGGGAAGGGGTAATGTAGTTCTCTTCAGATCCCAGTTGCTTCTTACAAGAGTAAGTTGTTATAGAGAAACTGGCCCCTCCCTCTCTCAGGCTTCTAGTCTTGGCACATGACCTCTCCCTCATGCCCCTGACCCCTGCATCTGCTTGCATGGAAGTTTTCAAGTTTTCATTAAGTGATCAACGACAGTTTTTAGACTATCATATGAACTCACAGATGCAGGTCATCCCAGTTTTAGCTGATGGGATCCTCTTCTGTAGGCTTCCGAGCCTTTGTGACCTGACTTTGCAGTCTGTGACAGGTTCCTTGCTTTCGGGATGTTCCAAAGGTTCGAGTCTGTACTCCAACATTTCTCTAGGAAGCCCTGGATGGTTTGAATAGATAAGACCTGAGAGCCACAGTGCGTGTTCCCCTGGAGTGCTAGTTCTCAGGCCCTGGGTTACACTGATGAGGTTGTTCCAAAGGCAGCCATGATATTGGTGCTGATCCTTGGGCCTTGGGATGATTTTGCTACTCAGAACAGTTGCCAGTCCTCAGTTGGTTATCACACAAGCTCCCCATTACATCATGATGCACAGTTCTCAGGAGACACACAGGCCGGCAAGGTCCACACCTCCCCTCTCCCAGGTGTCCTCATGCAGCACACCACCTGCATGCATCACCTGTGCTGTGACTTCACCTTTCTGTGCACCAGTGTCCTCGTCTATAAAGCAGTTCACAGTCTCCATCGTACTTCACGTTTTCTCTGGACTCATTTGTCCCAAGGCAGGCATTAAGGGTTGAATTACGTCTTCCTGAGAAGATACACTGAGGTTCCAATCTCCTCAAAATGTCACCATCTTTGGCAGCAAGGTCTTTGTGATGTAATTAGTTGGAATGAGGACATGCTAGGGTCGGGTGTGTTCTTAGCCAGTATGCTGAGGTCCTTATAAGAAGGTGGCACGTGGTGACAGAGACACTGGAAACACCGTGTGAGCACATAAGCAGACACTGGCATGTGCACCTGTAACCCAGGCAGCACCGAGGGTTGCCACTTGACCCCAGAAGCTGGGGGAGAGGCACAGGTGGATTCTCCTCCACACTCCAGAAGGAACCAGTCCTGCAGACACCTTGATTTTTGCACTTGGCCCCCAAAACTGTGGGAGTGAGTTTCCCTTGTGCTGGGTCACACAGTTTGTGGCCTTTGTTACAGCAGCTGCGAGGTGAGCATCTGCACTCAGGCCAGCCTGGGCTGAGTGTGGGGTCAGCTGACTCCCGCGGCTCCCACCTCTATCCCAATGCTGCACATACCCACCTAGAAAGTTGGGATGTCTCTTTAAAAAGAAATAAAGAACAGAAACAAGAGGGAAAAACTGGTGGCCAGAGGGAAGTCTGTTTTTTCACTCAGTTCCACACACAAACCTCCACTGTGCTGACCTTTGTGTGGAAACTATGAGCTCTAAGCAATCAGCATCTTCTTGAACATCTGGCAGCTCCGGAAGCCAAATCAACCACCATGGTCACAGTCAGGGGCAGGACATGCCATCATCCAAGGCAAGAAGATGCGCTCAGAAGGACAGCAGAGGGTTGTGTCTGGACCCTTCCAGAAGGAGAATCAGATCCAGCCTGGTGGCCCATGCTCTGTGGCGCTGCACCCCTCTGTTCAGAAGGTTTCATAGGTGCCTTAGCTGTTTGAGGCATGGCTTCCTTGAGACCCGCCTGCTTTGTCACTAATGCTGGCTGACCTTGCACATGGTATGGAAGCTGGATGGTGCATATGGACCTAAGCCCAGGCTTAGGGCTCCATGATGGAGCTGCAGATCCTGTATTTCCTACAAGTTTCTGGGGTGGGGGTGGGGAGGTGAGCTAGTGGGTGAAGTGTCTGAAGTCAGCCAACCAGGTTATTTCTCAGAGAACCATCCAATGAGCTGCTCTGCCCAACACTTTGGGTTTCCCTTCCTCTGAAATCTTCATGCTTGCACGCCTCTGTTAGCCAACACCTGGGTGTAAATGGGTATATGTGCTCAAGAAATAAATAGCAACACCTGCTTCATTTTTAACAAAGGGGATCAGTCTAACAAAGGATTCCAAAAACAGCATCGCCAGTCACATCGTCCCCTACCCTAGTTCTGTTCCCAAAAGTCTTCACTATGAACGAGTCACAGAATAAGTAGCGTGACATTAGTCACAGTCACTTGAAGCGTCCCTCTGGTTGAGCATCATGGGTGTTTTATCTCCCAGGGGACTCAGCCATCTGAGGTAAATGTTGCTCTTCTACTTTGCAGATTGGTAACCTGAGACTTCAAGCAGCTTATGCTGCACCTTGCCTGGGGTAGTAAACCGAGAGGATGGAGCATGACTATGGCTCTGAGTCCTCTGGTTTCTACCATGCTGCACTGTACAGGTGGGGGGGTTGGGCATTTTACCCCTCACAGGGTCTTTTTATTTGCTTTTTGCAGAGGAACCAGTAAACCCAGAAGAAAGGACCTGTGTTCTGGAATTTTCCTCCAGCATCCAGATATGATGACCAATTACCCAACAGGGGATTTTTAGACCTAAATTTTTTTTTAACCACAGGTGGGCCACTGAGACACCAGAATATCAACCATGGGCTTGGTTTACCCTCAAAGGCATCTTGCCTCAGTGCCAAATGGAGGCTATTTCTTTTCTTATCTTTTAATTCAAGTTTGCATAAAAATCCAGAGAGCAAATTAGTTTAGTGTTCCTGTCTCAGAAACCAGTAGCGCTTGCAGCATGGCTGACCAACTGACCCGAGAGCAGGTTGCAGAAGTCAAAGAAGCTTTTCCACTGCTTGACAAAGAGGGTGATGGAACTGTAATGGCAAAGGGACTGCGAACTTGGATGAGGTCTCTTGGGCAGGACATGATTAATGAAGCCAATGCTGATGCTAATGGTACAGCTGACTTCCCTGAATTTCTGACCATGACAGCAAGAAAAATGAGAGACACAGACAGTGAAGACGGAATGGGAGAAGCATTCTGTGTATTCAGTAAGGGTGGCAGTGGTTATATTAGTGCAGCAGAGCTTCACCAAGTGACGACACACGTTGGAGAAAACAGATGAAGAGGTTGGTGAGACGAAGCAGGTGACGGTCAAGCAAACGAGGAAGAGCTTGTACAGATGATGGCAGCCAAGTGAAGATGTACAGGATGTGTTGAATTTCTTGTACAAAACCATTCATTAGTCTTTTCTTTGTAACTTATCAGTAAAAGGTTTCTCCCTACTGTCAAAAATATATGTATGTATAGTAATCAGCACTTCATTCCTCTATATTTCCATCCCTTAGCTTACTGCCACTGTGCTGAAGTCTTATTTGAGAAAATCGATCAAGTAACATGTTGCACGTGGCTTACTCTGGATATATCTAAGCACTTGTGCATATCTAAACTTAGGAGTTGGTCAAATGAGGGAACAGCTATCTGGGTTATGCCTTTAAAAATTTTTTTTTCCTTACATATTCAATACAGGGCTTCACTATGCAGCTCAGACTTCTAGTGATCCTCCTGTCTCAGCCTCCCCAGTGCTGGGATTACAGGTATGGGCCATCAGGCCTGGTTTCAGGGTTGGCACAGCATAGCCAACACAGCACTTAGGACTGAACCTGGGCTCTTGTGCTTCCCAGGCAGGTGCTCAGACTGCTGAGCTATCTTCCCAGCCCTGGATTCTGCCTTTTCTTTCCTTTTTTTTCTTTTGGCGGTACCGGGGATTGAACACAGGACCTTGTACTTGCCAAGCAAGTGCTTATTCTACTGAGCTATCTCCCCGGCTTCTACTGAGCTATCTCCCCGGCGGCTCTGCCTTTTCAAAAGTAGTTTTCTTAGGAATTATCAGCATGTTTTCATTGAAGTGTGGAGCTGTAACTCTGTATGGACTATGGGTGGTCAATTGCACTGCTGCTAAAGGGGTGTTTATCCAGGTATTTATACACTATGTTTTGTACTGCTGGTCTTGTACCAGAGACATTTTCTTTTACTGTTACTTGCTTTTTAAACTTTGTTTAGCCACTTAAATAAAATCTGCTTTTGGCACAATTTGCCTCAAATCCATTTTAAGTTGTGTATTTGTTTTCCAATTAAAAAAAATACAGAGTGAAATAAACCTGATGTCCCCATTGCCAGCTTCTATCATAATCAGTGCATGGCCCACTTAGTGCATTCTTACCCACTCCCCAATCCCCATTATTTATTTATGTTTTTCTTTTTTGTATTTGGTGCAGGGTCTTGCTACTCCTCCTGTCTTCAGCCTCCCCAGCGCTGGGATTACAGGCATGTGCCACCATGCCCAGCCTCTGTGGTCAGCTCATTGTCTCCAGGGGCAGAGCCAGCACAGCATGTAGTGCCAGGGACTGAACAACCCCAAGCCTTTTAAAGTTTTGAGACAGGGTCTTCACTGAGTCACTAAACTCCCCAAGCTAAGCTTGAACTTTGACTGTTCTGCCTCAGCCTCCCAGGGTGCTGAATACAGAAGTCCACCACCACACCTGGCTTCCAGAGTAGGTATTTCAAAGTAAGTAATCAAATTAGAGACCCCATGAGATTGCTGCTAAATGTAGGAAGAACCAACCTTTTCCCCAAAATCAAACTTGCTGTGGCCGCTGGTGGATGGGGCTGTATGTGCCTTGCTATGAACATGCATGTGCTGCTTTTGCCATGCAGACATAAGTTTTCACTACATTTGAGTAAATGCTGATGGATTTCACACCCCAGTGCACTATGTCCTCTGTCCATATACCTTATTATAATCTTTATTTTTGTAGCACCTTTAGGTTTATAGAAAAATGGAGCAGAAATGCAGTTCCTCTAAGCTTGTCCCCACCCACAGTAGGAAAGCTTTGCAATGTTCATTCCTTACAGTTGATGAGCCAAAGTGTTATTAGTAACTGAAGTCCCAGGTTGGGCTGCAGGTCCTTCTTCCTGTTATGTATGTCTTCCATGTACAGTGCACAGGAGCCACAGACAGCCTGTAGTGTCATAGAGTACGGTCACTGCCTACAGGTCTCCTGTTCTGGCTATTATTCCCTCAGTCCACCCCTCAGAACTGAGAACTGATCTTTTACTATCACTACAGCCTCATCTTTCTCAAAACATCGTAGAGTTGGAATGACTCCACATGCATCCTGCCTCGACTGCCTTCATAGTGTGTGGTCAAGGTTCCTCCGTGTCTTTTTGTGATTTCGTATCTCATTTCTTTGTGGTGTTGTCCAACATCCCATTGTCTGGATGTCCCACAGTCTGTCCATTCTCCTCAAAAACATCTTAGTTGCTTCTCAGCTTTGACAATTATAAATCAAGCTGCTATAAATATTTACATGTTCATTTATGTGCAGCCATAAATTCCAACTCATTTGAGTAAAGGCTGAGGGTTATGGTGGCTCGTGTCTAGCAATTTCTGAGTGACTTGCAAAGCCCTGTTGAATTTAGGATTGAGGTACAGCATCCATAAACTGTACTGATTGTAAGTGGACATCCACACCCCAGACATAACCTTGTCCTTGGTTCAGGAAGTGGTGGTGATATTTTGCTTCAGTTTGGTTTGTTTGGAGGCCTAATTCATCACACAATTGTTTCTATACTTCCCGGGAAAATGTTTTCAGTTTCGCAGAGCAGTGACTGAGTGGGGAGGGTTGTTTGTTGTTTGTCATCATTATTGGTGATTGAACCCAAAACTTTTACACTGAGCTGCATTTTCAGGTCTTCTAATTTTTATTTTACTTTGAGATGGGGTCTAAGATGCCCAGGCTTGAACTTTCGATCCTCCTGGCTCAGCCCCTACAGTGCGGGGGATTACAGGTGTGCTCGACCCTATCCATTTCACTTTTTTATCAGAAGCAAGAGGTGAACAGTTGGCTTACGGGTTATAGTTTGTTGTGTGGTATAGCACTGTAAAATTCACGTTGAAGTCTCAGATCCCACATCTGAGTCCCCATGTATTTCATGTGTAGTTTCAGACCTCACATGACTCCTAAGCACATTCCACATTGAGATCCCACTGTGCTTCCCTCCAGGGGAGAAGATGGTGTGTATGGGCCCAGAACCGTGAAAATGGATTTCCAAATAGAGGAAATTTGGACATAAACCCAGCAAGATCCCCCTTACACTGACAACATGAAGTGACTTTTGCTGCATGAGTCTCATTTTCTCTACTTTTCTTGAGGTAACAACTTCCACCTGATCTGTGGAAAGGAGTGTATTAGGTACTGAGTAGAAAATGTCACTTGTTAGAAATGAGCATGATGGGTCACCTGAGGGAATATGTAGGGATCAGGAGTCCTGGGGGATCCCCTCAAAGAGAAAGTTGTGGTGAGAGGGGGAATTCTGTCATGTGACCCCTTAGGAGTGGAGCTATTCTGAGAGCTGCTGTGGGCTGATGTATTTCAAAGCGCTCTTGAGTGTGCCACTCCCATTGAAGGTTTAGCCCTACAGAGTGGCTTCTCTTAGAATTCACATTGTATAGAAGGAGAGGAGGTGCTGAGAGGTCATGTGGCGCAAAGAAGGTCACAGAGCTACTCAGAGCACAGAAGCCCTGGTAGTTGGGTGCCCAGGTAGCTGGAAACCAGTGTTTGTCTCTTAAGGGTGACCTCCCAGGTGGTGCCTGGAAGGTGGAACAGATTGGAGTGTCGGTGCCCATGAGTGTGTGTGTGTGTGTATCTGTGTGTCTGTGTCTGTGTGCCACAGCTGAAGAGGTAGCAGAAGGGCAGAGGATCCCACTGAAGGGAACAATCAACAGGGCTTAAACCATGACTGTCATAGCTCCTAAAGCTAGTCTGAGGTCATCTTGATATTAGATGGGGCCCCAGCTGATAAAACTTCCAGGTGGACTAAATGAGAATATGGGGAGAATATGAGCAACTTGTATAAAACAGGATTCAAGCTATAGTTTAAATGCTACTGTCTTGCTTTGGGCATTGCTTGAATAATAATAATAACACCTTCTAGTACAAATTAATGTTATAAGCAGATTGGTAAAAATGACTCAACTTAATAGAACCTTTCAATAGTTGGAATTTTTTCTGCATTTTATTTTAGGAAAACCACAGCCAGTTTAAAAAAAAAAAAAAAAAACAGCGGGTGGACAGGGGATTTATTCAAATATAGAATATATTTTGCTTTTGTTTTTGTGTACATATTGTTTTCCAGAGTTAGATGTTCCCAGGGATCTTAAGAGACTCAGTCATAAGATTCAACACAGCAATTGTATTTGTAGAGAATCATACCTCCCAGGTACTAGTTAAAATATTTAAAAGTATGTTAAACATGGTCTTTGCTCTGGAAAACTTTTAGTCATTGGAAGAGCATTTATCTTCAAGGTCAAAGGGCAAAATTGTATTGACAGTTGAAAAAAAATCTCAATAAGGGTTAAAGCAAAAAGGGCATGAGACTCCAATTATCTTCTGGAAGATTCCAGGAAGTTTTGAAGTTCTGTGTGATCATGTCTGATTCTGACTTGCCAGCACATCTCCTGGGCTGGTTCTCCTTCAGGGCACCATGATTGTCCAGGTTTCTGAAAGGCACAAAGAGAATGTTCTGGCAAACCGCTGGTATTATACCACGGCTCCTTTGCCAGCACTGTTCCAAAACCCTCAGGAGTAAATGATAAAGTCACCCTAAACTCAGCTTCTGAGTGTTACTTAATGGTCTCTTGGTGGCCAGACACCCCACAATACTGTGTGGGGTGGGGGAAGGGCAGGGGAGGACTTCTGGAGGAGATTGAACCTAGCTGTGCTCTACCTCTGAACTACACTCTGTCCTTCACATTTGAATTTTGAGTCAAGGCTTCATTAAGTTGCACCGGTCTGGCCTCAGGGTCCCAAATCACCGGGATTTGACAGTCTTGTGCTGGCACATCCAGAGATGCCTCATAATTTTATGATAGTCTTAAGTTTGTTTCTTTCACCATATTTCCCACCTGGGGATGCAAATAGGCTATTTCCCCTTGCAGTTTTTTCTTTTTTCTTTTGGTGGAACCAGAGATTGAACTCGGGCCTTTGAGCTATTTCTTCGGCTGGCTGGCTGGCTGGCTGGCTGAGTTTGTTTCTCTCTCTCTCTTTGGTACAGGTTCTCACTACGCAGCTCAGACTCATAGTTATCCTCCTATCTCAGCCTCCTCAGTGCTGGGACTACAGGCATGTGCCACCATGCCTGGTTTTGGGGCTGCCATGGCATGTGGTTCTGGGGGTTGAACCTGGGTCCCTGCACTTGCCAGGAAGGTGCTTAGCCTGCTCAGCTATCTCCCCAGCACCACCACCACCACTTTAAAAATCCCACAGAGAGCCGGGTGTGGTGGCGCATGCCTGTAATCCCAGCACTAGGGAGGCTGAGGCAGGAGGATTGTTGTGAGTTCGAGACCAGCCTGAGCTACAAAGTGAGCTTAAGGCCAGCCTGAACTGCACAGTGAGACCCTGTCTCAAAAAAGACAAAAAAAAAATAAATAAATAAAATAAAAAATAAAAAAATAAAAATCCCACAGAGTGTGTAACTCTGTTCCAGTGTTGGCACACAGCTTCCAGTCTAGTGAGCAATACAACCTGTAATATTTTATTAAAATAACTAGCTGCTATCATTTAAAACAATTTGCCATTGCAAGTTTGAAAATTCAGCTGCTTGTGGACACATCAGAGCTGGTAGCATGGGGTCCTATGCTGAAAAGTCACTTCCCCTCATGGCAGCCATCCTTTCTTTCCTGTACCTCTCTGACACTGCCATGTATTATTGGGCTTACGCTGTGGCCTTCTCCACTCCAGCTGAGTAATCTTCTCTACCTGTGAGCTCTATTTAAATGGAGACACCAAAGGGACACATGTGTCCCTTGCCTGTATCAGCCACTGTCACTGTTGGCCTGACCTCTGTAGGCATGTTTCCTGCTCCAGACAAATTGTTGATCCTTTTCAAGAACTGACCCTGTTATTCTAAGTGGATGCAAGATGCTTGCTTTTCATGGTCTCACTCTGCTTCTGGTAGGTCATAAGCACAACAAGAACCAAATTCTTCGCTATTAAATACCAGTGGCATTTATGTGACACTGTTTAGTAACTGGACCTACCACTTCCTCCCCTATGAATACATTCCCTGGTGACACGAGCCTCTGCCCGCGGACCGCACGGGTGCTGTGACTAGTGGAATCGCTATCCTTTGGCTTTAGGGAACTGAGGGTTGCACCGTCACTGTTGGATGGAAACAAATGATGGTAGTCACGCTTCACTTTAAAGTTGACTTTGCTTCAAACAAGGCCAGTGATATTTGGAGTCAAATTAGGGGAAAGTACTGGATTCTTCGAAGGACAGAAAACAATATTTCTAGTGTCGTAATGATGGTTTCAGGACTGGGAAAGTAGCGAAGTGTCCTCAGGGCTGCTGCCTGTGTTTTGGCTTGGAGGACCTTCCATACAGCCACCAGGGCCTGGGAACTCAGACTGGGGGAGGCCGTGACACCTGCTGGGCTGGGGAGTGAGGCCTTCTGCGTTGTTTTCTAGGCATCCCCTGGCCAGCTTCTTCCACCTTTTTTTCCGAGTAAGTGCCATCGTCACCTATGTGTGCTGTGATTGGTTCAGCAAGAGCTTTGTGGGCTGCTTTGTGACTGTGCTGCTCCTTCTGTCCTTCGACTTCTGGTCTGTGAAGGTAAAGGCTCCCTCTCCTGTGGTGCTGTCTCTGGGGGCACATGAGCTAATGTGCCATTCCCTTTACGTGTTAGTCTTTGGTTTAAACTGCTGGTACATAGTACTTCACTGAGTCAGTACTGCTTAAAAGTAAAGCATGCACTGCTTAGTGTTCAGTACATAGGTTCCAAGTATCAACTGTCATCCTGCATGTTTCCATTGGGGGGAGGGTTACAACCCCATGTGGCCTTGCAATTTTATAACATTTACATATAATAAAAATATCACAAGTATATATAATGTAAGTATATAAACATATTTTGGGGGCTCACTTTTTCAAGTAAGCTTCAGTATTATAGGCATCAAAAGCTGAAGGGAAATCACTGTAGACTGAAGCCCCTTTTAGTGCTGTTCTCGGCACAAGCCTAACACCGACTGGAGACTTCATCTTGTTCTTCAGGACCATGTTTTTTCTATGGTTATTTTGTCCATTCTCCTCAGAACGTAACTGGAAGACTCATGGTGGGCCTCCGGTGGTGGAACCAGATTGATGAAGATGGCAGAAGCCACTGGATCTTTGAAGCCAGAAAGGTGTGCTCCGTGACAAATGAAAGGATGTGAATCGGAGAAGTATCTGTGTGAAATTTATGTAGGTTCCTCCCAAGTTCTGTGTACAGTGCAAGCGTGTGCAACATGAAGGAAAGTGCTTGGGCGCTCTTTGCAGCCATCTTCACTGGTTCTGAAAACTGACTGCTTTCCCCCAACAGGTCTCCCCAAATCATATCGCCGCTACGGAAGCTGAGGCGTGCATCTTCTGGCTTGGCCTCATCATCTGCCCCCTGATCTGGATAGTGTTCTTTTTCAGCACCTTGTTTTCCTTGAAGCTGAAGTGGCTGGTAAGGCAACACCTTGACCCTGACATTGTTCTGACATCCTTACAAACCAGTGGTCGCAGGAGTAGGCTTTTGTTGTTACTAGCAGATGGTAACAGCTCGGTTTAAATGTTCTTATCCCAATACATTTTGCCCATTTGAATTGCAGAATCAGTGGCTTCTAACAGTCATAATTCTGATCAATCTTAGGACATTTCTTTTTAACAGTACCAAAAGTTTACTTCAGAAGTGAGGGATCAAAGAGCAAGGGAAAGGACAAAGGAAAGATAAAAGCAAAAATAAAATCATACCCTGTGTCTAGTAGACAAGGAGGGCCAGAGGTACTAACCAACCAAAGCTGTTCTAGGTCAGAAAACAGCGAGGGGCAGAACCAGGTTGAGACTCCAGAGCCTGCACTTTTAATTCCAGTGTTGCTTAAGTTGCATTTAGATATTTTATTCTTCAAAAGACTAAACCATAGCAATGAGATACTGTGCCTCCAAAACAAAAACTCATAGCCCTTATCCCACCTGGAGACATGGGTGGGTTACTGTGAAGTCATGGTAGCACAGTAGGATATTTTCATCACACTGGAAACTCTGCACCCTTTAGCTTTCACCCCTCTATGTCCCTGTTCTTCCAACCGCTGGAACCCCCTAATCTCTCTCCATAGATTTGCCTATTGTAGAATATTCTATATAAATGTAATACAACACATGGTCTTTTGTAATTGGCTGTTCTTTTACTTAGTCCACAGCTGTGATATGTCAATACACCACTTTTTATGGCCAAATATTAGTCCATCATATGGATAGAGCATATATATTCTTTATCAGTTGATGATTATTTGGTTGTCAGTGACCCAGTTTTGTTTTTATTTTGTCATGCTGAGATGGACCAGGGCCTTGCACATGTTACGCAACTGCTTTACCATTGAGCTACAACTCTAGAACCAAGAAAGGAATTGGCACTTGGATGAGGGGCCCTGGCTCATAGGACAAGTTCGAGAGGTGAGGTTTAGTTTGGCAGAGTAGTCCATTGCTATGATTTAGCTCTTTGAATGAGGAACACTGTACGTAGACATACCAAGCAACACTGTCATGACAAGCGCAGGCTCTGAGTAGCATTCTGCCACTCTCCCTCTCCAGCTAGGGCCCCCCTGGCTTGTTGGTGCTCCTGTCCTCAGGCATCTGTGTGTCCTGCTCAGTGCAGGCTGGTGTCCTGTGGACTTCTTCTCAGCCGACTTCTTTGCTTTGCCCGGGTACAGGCTCTTGTGATTGCTGGGATTTCACTGCAAACTGCGAACCTCTATGGCTACATCCTTTGTAAGATGGGAGGCGAGAGTGACATCAGCAAGGTCACCGCCAATTTTCTGTCCCAGACGGTGTTCCAGACGGTGAGTTGCTGACAACTCACCTGGACAATCACCCCACAGCGGTCAGAGTGAAGGAGGCTGTTGGCGCCATAATTTGTCAGCCAGCCTGCCAGTTTTTATTGTGGTACAATTTACACAAAAATTCACATTTAAATCCTTATCAAGTGTGCAGTTCTTGGCATTAAATATATTCACAGTGTTGTGCAGTCGCCACCCATCTCTAGAACACCTTACGCCTTTCCAAGGTGTGTCTATTAAACACTAACTTCCCAGCCCTCTCCCAGGGCTACACCACTGTCCATCCCTATGCAGGCAACTATCCAAAGGGTACCTTTCAGTGCAATTACACAGCATTTGTCTTTTTGTGGTATTTGCCTTTTTGAGACAGTCTCATTTTGCAGGTCAGCTGGCCTTGAACTTACTTTGTAGCCCCAGCTGGCCTCAAACTTGTAGGGATCCTTTTGCCTCAGCCTCCTGAGCACTGAGATTATAGGCATGCGCCATCACACCTGGCTTTTTTCTGTCTTTTAAAGTATAACATTCAATTTATTATTTCTTTCTCAATAGTTTTCTTCAGTCCATTAAGACCAGCCCCCTTACATGGGCTTTGGTGGAGGTCGTGAGGTAGCAACAGCAGGTCTAAACTGGGGTGGAGTTTAGTCCTTGCAGGCTTCATGAGATCGATTTCTGGCCACTTTGCTGTGAATGGCACAACTCACACAGTATTGCAGCTTCACATACAGCTTGGGAAGCAATAACCATCGAAGATACTCTTTAGAAATATCCCTGATGGTGGTGGCCTCCACTATGTTCTGAATAACAAACTTCTTAATGGCTTATCCCTGGGTACGCACCGGGCACAGCTCATGCAGCGAATAGGCTGCACATGACCACGTCCCTTTGTGGAATGACTGTTGTTCCTTTTTTTCAACATCTTACAAAGGAGGACCCGAAAACCTGGCTTTTCTTTTGTGACTGTATGATTTTCTTCAAAATCCTTTAGAATTAAGGAAGGTATTTCCCACCCCCTTTTTTTCCCTAAAAAAATAACAGGTCCCCCTAAATGTGAAAAACAGATGAGTTTTTAAAATTTGACTGGACTCATCCTGATATGGCTTGAACACGGTTTAAATTTGAATGCGGCTGCTAGGCAACAGGATAAGCAGCCAGTAGTGCTGCCAGTTTCCCAACCAGCCTGCTCACAGGGCACACAGCATGGCAGACCACTCTGAGGCTCCTTCCTCCCTGGGTGCCTTCCAGAAGCCTGGCCTGGAGGACATGGAGACTCACCAGTGTGGGAGTGGGGGTGGACAGAGGCAGGTGCTGTGGAGCTTATAGGAAATGCAGGCCCCGTCCTACTGTGCCCAAGGTCTAGGTGGCTCCCATTTCCTGAGTGGTCAAGTTCACAATAAGGGCAAAGCCAGACTATACTCAGGATCTGTGGCCTTGTCACCTTTTTGAGAGGTCCCACCTTTTTCACGTAGAACACATGCAAATCCAACCACATGCACAGGCAGAAAGGGGAGGGAAGGAAGGGAAAGAACAAGGGATTTGCCCACCCTTCTACTCTAGGCCCCAGAGTGGTACGGAAAACAGGAATTCGTTCTTCCCTCTCTAGTCTCAGTTCCTGCTGCAGACATGTGACCCTGGAAATTACTGGATATACTATACACATATTACCAAACATGGTGCACACACAGACCACAGATCCTCTTGAATGGGTGCTCATGGGCTTTTCAAGGGAGTTTTGATGGCTCCCAGCTGCACTGCGTGTACTGAGCCCCAAGTAGACCCCAAGGTGAGGCTCTGCTGCTCTCTAGACTTTCCCTCTTCCTGATGAGTGACAATCTGGACACCACTGCTGAAAAGCAGGACCATGTTCTGCAGAGAAAACCCCTGCCAGCCCTCTGGTTCCTTCCAAGGCTTGCTTTCTGGGCAGAGCGGCCTGTCCTGTGATCGGGTTACTTCTAGCAGCACAGCATCCCGAGTCCCCAGGCCCTTGGCATTGGGAAGAAACCTCATGGGACAGGTTTGAGGAGTTGCTTTTATTTTAAATGGCATGTGTGTACAGAAGACCATGCAGCAATGTTCTACAGAAAGTGGATAGAGAGCAAATGGTAAAGTGTCTCTGAGAAAGTCACTTCCAAGCAAGTCAGCATCAGGTCCCTTTGGCCTGCAAACCTCCAGTTGTCCCCAAGCTACTCAAGCATACTTGGATGTGCTGCTGGCAGGTTCTATGACTTGGGAACTGCTTGGTCCTCGACACACTTAGGAACTGATGAGGTTCTCTTCTTCTGTCTGATGTGGACCACAAAACTCTTGGATTCCTGGAAAGTAAGACGGAGAGCACAGAATGCTCACCCGTGGCAGCCCCTAGTACAGCCCTGCCCCAGCTGGGGAAAGCCGAACGGAGGGTGTGGATTCCCTGGTGGCTTAATTCCATAAAGAGCTTGTTTCTGTGATGCCTGAATCCTGGAAAGTGACCCACATGCTCTTGCTGCCCTCTGTGGATATAGCCATGGTGGGCCCTTCTCTGGGCCCAATTTATAGACAGATCCTTGGAATGCTGTAATCGACCCTTTCTATCACGTTACTAGTGAATAAAACCCAGCCTCAAATAAGAGGCAGGAACTCTAGCCAGTTACTGTCACTTCTGCCTTCAACCTGAGGCCTTGCTGGCTGCCACTGGCTCCGTCTGGCCTGCACATGGGTTCACTTTGGGTCATCATGGATTTTGCTTTTTAAAATCAATTTTTAAATACCCATGCTAAGATGGACTTCCTATACCTTAAATGTTCACTTTTACTGTTTTTTTTTTTTTTTTTTTTTTGAGGGGGCGAATACACAGGACTGAACGCAGGCTTTTCACACTAAACTACAGACCCACCTTTTTCAAAATGTATTTTTTATTTTGAGACAGTGTCTTGCTAAGCTGCTAAACTGCCCAGAATGGGCTCAAACTTGTGATTCTGCTGCCTTAGCTTTCCCAAATACTAGGATTAATGGGGTGCCCCACCCTACCTGGCTTCACTGTTTTTACACTATGAATTAGTTCACAACATTGACACACCAGATTTCTCATGGCTTTCTGGGCCGAGGGGACCACTCTGTGGTCACTGTCCTATCACCTATACTGTCTCTGCCAAGGCTGGTTGTGGTAACCATCCTGACTCTGAATGGAAGGCTGCCCTAAAACCCAGCCACCTCACTAACTTCTCTATGCCTAAGGCTCTGAATTTATGAGACTCACTTAAACACTTACTTTGAATTATACATCTGTAGGCTAATGTGGCTGGTGAATCTGGGGCTTCAACGAAGAAAGACTGGCCTTTGTCACAGCTCTTACCTTAAAGAGACAAATGAGAAATGAGAAGGCCCTTGAAGAAAATGTGGTACAATGAGTCCTGGGGCTCTTTCTGTGCCAGTGACTTGATCTGCAGCTCATGGAGAACAGAGCCGGCACTATAGTCTTGCCTTCATTCCCCCCGACCTGGCAAGGAACTTTCAGCACAGCTACAAATCAGCTGGGTGTGAGACAGGTGCAGGTCTAAGGGCCCCACAGAGAACTGATGATTCAGCAGCTCCTACGTGAGCCCCACAGCGTACAAGGAAGAGACTGAGTGCAAAGATAATGAATGTATATGGTAAAAATAAGCCAACCAATCATGGACTACAATGGGAAAATACCATGAAAAGGAAATCCAAGAAGACTACTAGTGTTTTGGGAATTGTTCCAGAAACATACTCATACATGAACTTCAAACGGACACACATGTAGACTCATACTTGCAACACAAGAGGAACATACAATGCCATGTTCTACTTGTTGCTTTTCACACCTTTAAACTCATCCCCAGCCTGCAAGTCCTTCCTGGCTCTACCACTCTTAATTACAGTCACCTCCTGGTCACACACAGGTCATCTCTGGGGCCACATGGTAGGAAAAACCCCCCTGAGGGTGACCAGCCATAATGATGATGCAGTGGCTATGCCTGACTTGCCTGAGAGCCACGCAGCACATGAAATGTCCTGCGGGTGGAGATGCGCTGCTGGGCTGAGACCTTACCCCTCCTGTACCTTGGGCTCAGGGTTTCCTCTAATACATCTCTTAGCAGCCGTCCTGTTATAGGCTGCTGCTTGAGGCATGGGTGCTGGTGACAGTGTGCATTCATGTGCTCATTCACCTGGCACGTCCTCTGGGGCCTGCAGGGCTGTGCAGGGAGGACCTTTGCTCATGAAAGGTGAGGAAAGCTCTCAGCATCACTATAGCCAGGAGCAGCTACCTGGTGATCCCTTTACTACCTGAGGGAGGCTGGAAGGCAGCTATGGTTCTCTACACTTTGCAGGACAACCACACACTAGAGAAGCACCTGGGACACTGTCCAAGCAAGGACACATTGGGAGCAAGGAAAGGGGGATGGGAATAGGGTCTTTGGGCTATTCCCATCCTCAGCCCCCCCCCCCCATTTTCACATTCTAAAGGCAGGACCTACCCACCTGGTCCTTCAAGCCCCCCTAAATACCCCAACCCATGGTGTTGCCCATTCTTGCTGCTTTGCTACTGGCCTGATGGGCATGACACTTCCCCCAACCTCGCCCTCCCTGCAGCCTCAGCCCAAGCCTGATAATGTCTTGGGTGCCTGCCACTCAGAACCAGGTCCCAGAAGGAGGGCCGTCCCTATAGTTGCCTCCCCATCTTATGTCCCTGGCTGCTTCCCCACTTCCAGACAATGGGCTCTTGTCCAGATGGCTTGTGCTGGGCAGCAAGGACAGCTTTGATGCCCCTTCCTCCTTAGCCATCAAGTCCTATCACTTCTCACACCACAGCCCAGCTCCTGGTACCAAATGGACCACAGCCCTGTGCTACTAGCCTGGTACCCGGGGGCCCACACCCACTCAGACTTTTGGCTTCTCCCTGACAGCCCAAGCTCCAAGGCCTGGCTCAAAGCTGTTTGTAGTGGGGCACCAGCCTCCCTGTTCCCCCGAGCTGCAGCTCTTCTGCTGCACACTTCCTGCTTTGGGTCCCTACACAGGCATGTGAAACTTAAGCAACATACACTCTTATTTTGGGGAGACAGGAACCTGGAGTAGCTTATAGAAGGCAGAGGGTCCCTAAGAGGAAGGGTTCCAGGGTACCTCTTCTTCAGACCCTTATTCCGCAGCTACTCTTCTTCCTGTCACCCTGCTTGGTATCTTACTTTCCTAGTACCCTCTGCTCCCCCACCACTAGCTCCCTGAATAAGTTCTGCTCATCCTACCAGGGAGGTGCTATCCCCAGGCACCTGCCTGTGGGTATCAACATCTTTCCTGCAGGAGCAGCAGTGGAGTCAGCCTCTAGGGGATCAGCAGGAGCAGGAGCCCTGCACATCTGGCTCCAATTCTCCACTGTCCCTTCCCCATGCCCACTGAACGAGCAGTGAAGACCCACTCAGGACTCACCTATGTGTGGATCCAGAGGCACTCTGCCAAGAAGAGGGATCTTCAGGTCCTGGCACATGGCCTCCGCACCCCCACTTGTTGGGGGGAAGATCTGAGATTCTTTCTGTGAAGAAAATGAAAGAGGAAGAAGCCTGACTTTGTTTTAGTATCATGAAGGTAGACCATATTTTTAAACCTTTAAAATAGCCTAGCTGGGCAAGGTGGTGCACACCTCTAACTTCCAGCACTTTGGGAGGATTAAGTTCAAGCCCAGCCTGGGCAACTTAGTTATGTAACAAGACCCTGTCACAAAAGAAAACATGAAAAAAGGGGCCGTGGATGTGACAATGCAATGGCCCTGGGATGAACCCAAGTACAAAAACTTTCATTCTGCTAGTACAGAACATTAACCACCAGAAGCATTTCCCCTTCAGTCAGCAGTACAGGGTTTTAACTCCTCCCAGTGTGATGGAAAGCAGGAACATTTCCACAGATGGTCCTCCACAGGGTTCTGTGCAGGCCCACGCACTCTCACCTTACACTTGGGACAGACAAAGCCACTCATGTTCTCCACCACCCCGATGATGGGCAGCTTCACCTTACGGCAAAAGCTGATTTCCTTCCGGACATCCTGCAGTGATATCTCCTGTCACGGTGTAAGTAGGCCAGTTACTCCAAAGTCAAAAAACTGAGTGGCTTTCAGGTACCTAAGGCTGCTGTGTGTGGATCACCCCACACAGTCTTGGAGGTGACTGCCATGTGGTGATTTTATTTGGTAACTACTGTGTGGTAAATCCTGTTCTATCTGCTATCATCTTCCATAAATCTAACAGCCAAGTGACAAACGTAAGAATCTGCTGCTAAGTATTTCTCCACACTTAACCTGCTTGTGAACACTGGAGTGCTGTGTGCTAGATCAGGGCCTAGCAAACTCTGCTGGGTGGGCCCTGGCTGGCCAGCTACCTGCTTCCATGACGGAAGCACTTCTAGAACCTGCTACACCCATCCACATTGGCTTGGCTGATTCACTGGGCCAGAGACTTTACTGTCTACCAGGCTTAAAGTATTTACTATCCAGGCTTAAGTTACTTAATAGCCAGGCTTAAGGTATTTACTAGCTGGTCCTTTATAGAAAATTTGCTAACCCCTGCTTGATAGTATGAACACAAACAGCTTTATGGACAATGAGGAAGGAAGAAAAAAAAGGAATACTGCCCTCTTTAGGTCACTTTCAATACAATTCTGAAATCTGAATGCTTATCTCAGTGTCATCCTACTGTTACCTAGTCAACTCCCTTTGCCACTGCTCCTATTTGACACTATTGCTCAACTGTCTGCCCTGGCACTCGTAACTCTCAAATATGACTGGTGCTTCTCAACTCCTGTGACCTTGCCACTCATGGGCTCCCAAAAGGTTCAAAGCTTCCAGAGTTTCCTTCTCTTCCTGAGACACACATGAAGCTCTCGGCCCACTGAGGCCAGGTATGAGGAAAAGGTCTTAGCTAAGAAGAGTGGCTGTTACTTAGTCTCTTCTCAATTACACCTCTATGGTTCTTTGCTTGGTGTCTTATGAAATAATCCTGCTGCTCCATCAAGTGACCCATAGGAAGCCACATTGCCCATGTCAGTGCCTGATGTGAGGGGCTCTAAAAAGTACATGTCCCTGGCCTCAAGTTCTACTTTCCAGAGAAGATGTTACAAATGTAGGAAGCCTGCTAGCACCCAGAGAAAGGCTGGTACCTGCTTAGTCCGTTTTCTCTTCTTGCACAGTCCTAAAGATGTTACAGTTTGTATCTAGATGTTCCTCCAAGGCTTCATGCAGTCAGATGGTTTTTTTTGAAGGTGGCTGAATCTAGAGTGTGTGACCAATTAATACTGCAATGCTGGGATTAAGACTGGATTGATACCACCTTAATCCAGGTAGACTGTCTCTCTTTCTCATGGCTTTTGCTATCTTCTGCTGCCATGAACTTCTGCCATGTTCCACCCTGCCTCAGAACTGGCCAATTATGGACTGAAACATCTACAAACTGAGCTAAATATACCTTTCTCCCTTTAACTTTGGGTGTCAGGTATTTTGTCCCAGCAATGAGAGAAAAATAATTTCAAGACAATGGGCTTAACTGCATCTAGTTTACTTTGGGGTTTGAGAGAGCAAGTCTAGGTCCTTGAGTGTGCCAAAAATACCCTGCACCACTCAGTTTAGTTCAAAGATTTCTACAGAACCATGCTGGGTGTAGCTGTGGACACATGCTCTGAAGAGCCCCTTGAGGCAAGAGTCTGTCTCAGAGCTACAAGAAAAAGGAACCCAAGGCTCGCTCACCTGAGGGGTGGTGACGATCACTGCCCCATCGATGTGTGCGGCAGCCAGATACTGGACAACTGAGAGGTGCTCATCGGATGTGCCAGGCGGTGTGTCCACAAGCAGGTAGTCCACATCTCCCCAGTCCACGTCACGGAGGAACTGCTTGATCATGCCTGGAAAGCAGTCAAAGCTGCTGCCTGCCTCCCTTCCTTTACGGTACCATGGAAAGATATGTAGAAGCAGCGCACGGCCTGTCTAGGCCTGCTGTGTGCTCTATGCTACCAGTTCTCACCTATGAATGACACTGTCCCCAGGGGCATGAGGTGAGACATAGAGTCATGTTTGGCTGCCATGACTAGCTGAGGAGTGTTACTGGCAGCAGGCTGGGGATACCAGCAAACCTCTTCCCCATGTGGCATGGCTATGCGCCTCCCCTGGGCCAGTGAGGACTCAAGTGGCCCACAATGATGTGAGGTGAGTGACAGGGTACCTGTGCGATCTGGAAGCTCACCTCAAAAACCTCTCCCTGACCCAAAGAAGCCAACACAAACCCAAACAAAACAATTTCAAGACTAAATTCTAGAGTGGAAGCTGGTATTTCTCATAGCTTTCTTCACTTTCTCCTTCAGTGAAGACAGGCTACCAGATGGTTGGGAGGAATGCAACATAGTGGCCAGGACATAACCGTGTGGTAGAACACTTGCTAACAAGCCTCCCAGCACTGCAAAACAATCGCAACAGCACACTCCTAGCCCTGGCAGGGTGACCGCTGCTGCCCCACAGCATAGGATGGAACCATACAGGAACGGAAGCAGAGAAGCAGAGTAGCAAACCATTTTTCTTTGGTCCCCTCCAGATAACAGCATCGTCAGGGCTGCTGAGCAGGAAGCCCACGGACATCACCCCCAAGTTATCTTCCACATACTGGAGAAGGAACAGGGGTGAGGGTGAGACGCACTTTACCCAAGGCCACACAGAGAGGTGCTTCTCTACTCCTGTCTGGGGCCTAGCTAAAAGAATTATGTGGGGGCAAAGTCATAGTATGACTTGTGAGCAGGTTCACTCTCTATCTTCCACCCATACCGGGAGGACCTGAAAGCCTGTGCTGTAGTGACAATCAGCTGAGCTGTGATAACTACACACCACTTCCTTAACTGTCTCAATCAGGAGAGCAGACGAAGGCTCCTGGGGACAAACCTTGACACTGTCTGCTTTTGTGAATACATTTTTACTGGCACACAGTCATGGTCATTTGGTCACATATTACTACTTTCTTTTTTTTTTTTTTTTGGTCTTTTTGAGACAGCGTCTCACTATGCAGTTCAGGCTGGCCTTAAGCTCATTTTGTAGCTCAGGCTGGTCTCGAACTCACAACAATCCTCCTGCCTCAGCCTCCCAAGTGCTGGGATTACAGGCCTGTGCCACCATGCCCGGCCATATTACTACTTCCTGGCATAGTGACAGAGTACAAAGGTCCATAAGCTGAAAATATTTGCTGTTGGCTCCTTGACAAACTTTGCTATACTTTGGTTTTACTGCATCCTCCCTGAGAAAAGTATCCTAGTAAATATCTGCAGACAGGCAGCAAGGTTGGGGAAAATGTTGCCAATCCCTTACAAAGCTATGCGGTACAGTTATCCACATGTGCTACCTGTGCCATAAGGCAAAGAGGTGAACACTCACCACTGGAGACCAGCCTGAGGCACTCTGGTGAACCTGTGTGGACACGAGCATTATCAGTTCATGAGAAACTATGCACCCTGGTCACACTCTTAGACAAAGCACACACAAGCAGCTGCAGAAAACACTCTACCACTGCACACAACAGCTCTGAATTCTTGATGGGACATGAACAGCTGAGACACAGGGTGAGGAACAAAGATACAGTTCTGTTCCCCACGTCAGGCTGTTTTGACACTCAGCTTGATCCGAAGTCAGGGAACCAAAATGAGTCCAGTTCAAATATGACTTGTGGATCTGAGATATTTTAAAAGAGAGATTGAGCAAAATGGGCTAGTTCTTGAGAAAATACAGTTCACTGTGGAGTAATAGGTGGTGTTCGTAAAAGTCTAGGAGTAAAAGGAGTTCTTTTTAGTGACACAAGGTTCAAACCTGGCCCAGGGAGTGGCCTGAGCTTTAGCCCAGGGCAAGAGCCTGGGCCATAGGAACTCCATATGAGCCTTAGATCCCACCTCTGACTTGGTGTCCATGATTTGACTCTGTGGCTCCTTTATGCAGCCAGGCTGAGTAGCCTGCAGGTATACAGCAGTCTTAGTGATCGGGCTTCTTTAGAGCGAATGTGTAGCAGCCCAAAATCAAAGGGCTGTTCCTTGCTCAAGTCTTACTTTTTGCCAACAGCTTTGCTGAAATACAGTTCAGAGACTGTATGGTTCACTCATAGAAAGTGTGCGCATGTTAGTGGCCTCATTCACATCAGCAGAGCTGTGCATCCACAGTGAACTCCAGGACAACTGCATGAGCCCAAGAAGCCCTGTGCTCCTGGCTGTCACCTCCCAGCTCCCCACTATCCCCAGCCTTAGGACCTAAACTACTTCTTGTTTTTATGGATTTGCCTATTTTATAATTTCATATAAATGAAAACGTAATATGTGGTCCCTTGCAGTGGAAGTTTTCTTTTAACTATTCAGTCCTAGTTATTGACTTAGCCATTGGTCTTAAAAGTGATAAACATGATGGTCCAATAGCACAGAAGAAAATACTTATATTTTATTTTTATCTCAACATTAATTTTGTTGTTGTTTCTGAGATGTTATCTCATTACATTGCCCAGTCTGGCTTCAAATTCCAGAGCTCAAGTGATCCTTCTGCTTCAGCCCCTTGAATAGCTAGGATTCCAACAGGTGTCCACCACTCCTGGTGAAACTTTCACTCTTACGAAATATTTCTGTGTAGTCACAGTTAAGTCCCTAAAGCATATCTCTGCTCAGGACCAGTGATCCAGAACCCCTAGATCCCGCTTACCCATGGGTTGGGTCATCCCCTTGGAGACCCTTCCATGCAAATGCAAGGCTTTCGCAGAGCCATGAGGACTGGTCCACAAGCCTCAGGGACTCCCTAGTCCACCAGGACATGGAGGCTCAACTCCTACCCTTTCCCTTAGCCCACAATGCACCTCTCCATTCTATCTGCCACATCAGCTATTGCTTTCTTCATCATCTGCTTTAAAAGGTCACTCCTTAGTGAGGGTCCTTTTAAAGGCAAGCAAATATCACTACAGCTGTTTGCTTCCATGAGGCTTTACCTCACTTACTATTTCCTGAGAATAGGGTCTAGCATTAAGGAGACAATCTTAAAAGCCCCAGGATAGTGAGGCCCCGTTTTCACCTCCTGTCACTACTGGGAGGGAAACCTGGCATCTGCTCTACTGTGGCGGCCCCACCCCCATCACTCAATGCCTCACCTCAAAGTCTCAGTTCTCCAGGGCGACCACAAGGGCAGAAAGATTCCCTGGCTTCCAGGGCACAGATTCCGAGCAGGTCCCTGCCCCACGGTCCCAGCCAGAGCTGAGCTTCTGTGTCTCAATTCTGCATTTCAATGTTTCCCTTTCCCTTTGAGAAGGCATCCAAACCCATGGTTCTCAAATGGTGCAGATGCATTTTATATATAATCCCATATAAAGAGCTCCTGCTCAAGCAAATAGGCCATAGAACACATATCTGAGCTCACAATGCCTACACAGACCAGCACGGCCTCTGCTTGCCTCCCTGCCTGCCCTAAAAGAATAGTGCCCCAAGTTCTGAAACACGGCTCTTACCTGTTCTCCTTCCAATCCCATGATCTTGGGAATAGAAGGCCCACATATATCGATGTCCAGCAGTGCAACCTAGGGGGTGAGACAAGACCTGGCAGTTAAGTGCCGAATGTATAGAGGGAAGGACGGGGAATGGAAGAGACAGCAGCAAAAAACGAGGTCAGATGTGAAGCAGGCAGGTTCTTGTGGGGCTGAATGATAACACTAACCCCACAGGCAGCCAAGGCACTGCTCAAACTCCTAGAATAAAGCTCACCAACACTGCGCCCTGCCCTGAGTCTGGCTTGGCTCCTAGGCTGCCTTATGGACTAGTGTCAGGGCATCTGCCGACTCAGGCTTGACCAAGGTTTATTCTGCCCTAGGTGGGAAGCTCATCTCTCCTTCACAGAAGGAAAGGCAGGTTCAGGGAGGCCGGGTGACATGTTCAATGCGCAAGGATCAGAGCTGAGAAATAAAGTGAAGTCTCCACCTCCTAAGCTAGAGCTCTAGACAGGAGCCTAGAGTTCTCGAAAGCAGGCTTTCTGGCTGAGCTCTGGCCAAGTCTGTTTTCCTGTGATCCTAAAAGTTAACAACAAGCCTTCAAAAAACACCTAAAATACAAATGAAACATAGAGAACTTGGCTGGTGATCTGATGCTATCTCAGGTGGTTCTTCTCATGCCCCAACCTCTGCCCTCCAGTCTGAAGAATGTAAAGGTCTGGGCTGGTCTTCAGGAACTTGGGGAAGGGCAGGCCTCACACTCATCCTGAGAGCTGGGAGGTCTCAGTTGCAACACGCATCACCTTTAAGCAACTTTGGAACTTGCCCCAGGCTGCTTCTGGCTTCCTAGTTCAATCCTCTTAGACCCAACCTTCTGCTTCCTCAGAACCCCAGCAAACCTCACCCCAAAGTGCCACTTGCCTCTTGCGCCCCCTACTGGACAAGCCTAGTAGTGCAGCAGAGCAACACATGTCTCCCTTCATCCAGAGGCTTGGGTCAGCAGCAAGGACCAGGACACTTCACATCAGTGCCTCATGCCTCAGGAGAGGTCACCATTGCTGCAACCCAGCAGGCTCTCCTCAGGCAACTTGGGTTGCTGGCCGCCCTGTCTCCATGCCGTTCCTTCTGGGAACAACTCCATTAGCTACCTTTTGAGAAGCCACACTCCCAGGACCAAGGGTTGGAACTGAGTAAAAACCAAGCCAGGATTCAGTAGTTGAGGGAAGGCACTGACCCCCACCAGGATACCTCCAAGGCTGTAAGCCAGTGTCGGGTTCTAGGCAGCCCAGCTGGCCCCTTTAGATGTGCTAATGAATGTACCACTACTCCAACAGATGCCATTACTTCCCTTTGTACTTAGGTTCAGCTGGAGCACCCAGCACCTGTGCCTCTGTGGCTAGCTGGCAGGAGCTGATGGCAAGGGGTAATCTCCTGCAATAAGAGGGAGCAGGACCCCGTGGAGATGTCAGAACCCTGCACCCTACTGCTCCCCTTGAGAGGCAGGGGAGGAGCATTCTAGCCCTTGCTCTGAGTCTTCCCAAGCTGTGTCACCTCACACAGGTTTCTTCTCCTTTCTCTGCCCTATCTGGGATTCTGGTGCGTGAAACAAATGCCCCTAGTCCTTCAAGCTCTGGGGTTTTTCAGTGCCAGGGAGGGGCCTCAAACACTCCAGCTCCCAAACACCTCATGCCACCTCTTCAATGATGCAGTTCACCTTCCAGATTATAATGTGAGATCATAAATATGTAGCTGGTGACATTCACAGCAGAAAGCTGTGCATGACTCTCTAACATTCCTTGGCCTCAGCTTACACTACAATGGCTCCTCTGGCTTTCATACCTTATACATTCCCTTGCCTGCTGGCAGTCACTCACAGCTATCCTCCAATTCTTCTCTCTCCTAGCCCAAGGTTTTTTCCAAATGGAATGACAGAGGGTCCACTTTGTGCAAAAGTGAGGAGCTGCCACCATACCACGGGCAGAGCAAACACAGGGCATTCCCCAACTTCCTGCTGGATTTAGAGACAGAAGACTAAAGAAGTCATGTTAGTGCACTCCAATCAAAACAACCTGTTCAGAGCCCACCCCATGTGGACACTGTGCACATCACATGGTGAGGTCTGTGGTGTCCTGAGTAGGTATGCCCTGGGAATACACACTTTCCTGCACGCATCTTTCTTTTAAGCCACCACTGCAAATAGAAATGCAGCATGCTTAGCCATGTCTCCACACTAGATGGTAGATTTCCTTTAGTACACTGCTACTTGTGACAATGAGGACTTCAGAACAGAATGCTATGGAAGGGAGTGAAAGAAGCTCATGACTAGTCAGAGCCCAGCTTGTCTTTAAACAGCTATATAAGGATATTCCTGATCATTTTAAAAGCAAACATTATTCCACACAATCTGAACTAAATAGATTTAAAAATTGTGGTATTGGACATTGAACTCAGTGCTCTACCACTGAGCCACACTCCCAGCACACTACTTTTTTATTCTGAGATAAGGTTTCACTAAATCGTAGAGGCTGGCTTTGAACTTGAGATTCCTGCTTCAGGCTCCCAAATAGCTGAGATTACAGGAGTACACCACTACACACTTCTTGACAAGCCCACTAGGCAGTGGAAATCTGACCCTCAGATGGCAAGACTGTTGCCCTGTAGAATAATAAACTAACAAGTATATTTTCACCAGCTCAACACTGTGCTTTGTGTAGGCTTCCGACACACTTCTAATGCAGAAATCATTACTCCTTCGTCTGTCAGGTAGTAAAGCAGTAATGATTGCTGTCTTGGACACTCACTGCGCACTAGCAGTTCACAGGCCTCATCTCACTCAGTCCTGAGTACTACTTCACAGATGAGAAAAACAAGGCAGAGGGAGCCTGCTGCCTGCCCCAGGCCACTGCAGCAGTGTGTATGGTACTGGGAGGAAAACCTGGGCTGTCTAACTCTTGAGCTTTTAGTCTTGACTACCTACCACACCTTTGTTAAAGTTGATACGTAGAGAATTACACTGGGTGATCTGCATTTTCAAGCTCATCCATGCAGGTGGGTAGAAATTAACAACCCAGGACCAAAGTCAGCAAACATCTCCCACAAAGGCCAAACAAGAAATATTTTATGTCTTAAAATGTAGACACTATTTTTAGCTCACTGACTATAGTTTGTAGGCACATGGCTTAGAAGAAAGCTGAAAGAGGTTAATAAAGAGGGGAAAAAAAGTCTACCATACTGCAATAAATTATCAGCATGCAAGAAAAGACTACTACCTAACAATTTCTTCCCAGGGAAGCCCAGTGAAACACCTTAGGCAACTGGCAGGCAGTTCTGTTCTCTTTGCAGGAATCAAGATGCCCAACAGACCAATTTAATTTAGTCTAAATGATCAGTTGTCTAAGAACCATCGCTTAGGTTTCCTAGGGTCCCACCTGTGTGTTTTCATCCTCTGCTAGGCCATGGGCAAGGTGGGCACTGAATGTGCTCTTTCCAACGCCGCCTTTCCCAGACAACACCAAGATTTTGTGTTTCACGGTCTTCATTTTCTCTTTGATTTCCTCTATGGCTGCAAAGGAAGCAGTTCAGATAATGAACTCCCTGCACAAATCCTGAGGGTTGCCCTTCCAATGGGCTAGGTGAAGCTAATTCCTTGGGGCTGTTTTAAAGTAATCTGTTGAGACACCACTTCATCAATGATAGAAATAGGTACACAAACACACACACACACACACACGCACAGCTATGACCACAGTTTAACACAGCTTATTTATTGGGATATGTGTTTGTCTTCTCCTCTAGAACATAAACTCAATGAGCACAGGGAGTGTTTGAGGGCTTTCACTGCTGTATTCTCAGCTCTTGGACACAACTTTGCAGATTCAAAACCTTGAGCAAAATCTTCCAGGGCAATGTTTGGATACATTCTTCATGCCACAGTGAAAGAGTGCTACTAAGATCTAATGAGTAGAAGCTAGAGATGCTGGTAAATGTCTTGACAATACAAAGGACTGCCGCAGAAGAAAGATCTGGCCCCAACTGTCAGAAACTGATAAGGAGAAATTCTGCTTAAGTAGCAGACTTGTAATAAATACCTGTCACAGCTATTATTTACTGTGCTTTAGATGTTTCATCCTATTTCAATTCTTAAAATGATACTAAGGAGGTAACCATTTTCCTCTCTAGTTTTGATGAGGAAGAGAAGGTTCAGAGAGGTTAAAATTCTTGCTCAAGGTCACAGTTTGAAGTGAGCTCAGGAATCAGACCCAGTCTCTCTTTGAATTCCTTCCTTCAAGATTCTTCTCTCAGACTCTTGCTTTTCAAGATCCTTCTAAGTCGTGTCCTCACCACCTTGGAATTTGTCCTTCACAGTACATACCACAGCTTGCTCATCTGTTTGTCTTCCCTATTAAACTAAGTTCCACTAGAGCTGGGGCCACACCTGTCTCCTTCACAGCTGTCTATCCAGCACAGAGCACTACGCCTTGGAGGTGACAACATACATTTCTAATGAGAGGATGAAAGACTCATTCCTCAAAGAAATAAAATTCTGTTCAGCTGGCAGAGCTACAATTTAAGCCCGAGGGCTCTGAATGTTCTAACGCTCAGCCCTTCTGCCATTCCAGGTCTGTTCTACTGGTCTACTGGTCTCTCAAATCTCGGTCCCGCATTTTTCCAAACTCAGCCGTCCTCTGGCCCCAACCTCTTTAGTGGCCCTTTTGAGGCCACGCCTGTTACTGATGCTTCAGAATCGCTCCCCATTTCCTCCCCTTCCTTTGCCACCGCCCACCACTCATCCTCAGGCCACGGCCCTCGCCTCCGCCTACTTCACCACGCACCGCCCTCTGTCTGCCTAAGCTCCGCCTCTTCCGGGCCCGAGCTCTTCACTTCCCGTTTAGGATTTGCCCCCTTCTCACCCGGGTCCGGAGCGGCGCCGGCTCCAGAAGCACACAGCCGTTGGTTGGGGCATCCCTGACACGAGGTCCCTCGGCCCGCCTGGGCGCTGTCGGCCCCAGGACAATCTGCGCGGAGGCAAGAGCAGAGTTAGAAGAGCTCGCGCTGCTGCAGCCCTGCCACTCACACCCCCTTCACGAGCTCACCGTGAGGCACCTCCTCCATCCCGTCGTTCTAGTAGTCGAAGCAGTCGCCGGAACTAGCGGTGGGGCATTTCCGCCTCGCGGGCCCAATCTGACTCTTCAGCGCGCCAAATAAATCTCCGGAGTGGAAACACGATGCGTCATGAATCTGGCGCCGGAAGGGCGAGGCTCTTATGGGTTTGCTCCATAGACGAAAGAGCTGCGGCAATCTTTGATAAATATTTCGGTATGTATCGCCTAAAAACGTTCTGTGTAGCCTAAATGACGTTTTTATACCCAAGAAATTTCATATTTATGCAGCACTGCTAGGTAATACACAATCAGTATTCAGATTTTATAGTGTTCGAAATAATCCCCGTACTGCTCCTGTCCTGGATTCAACAGAAAAGCACACAGGACTCGCTAAGTCTCGTCACTCCTTTTTAAATCAGAAGAGTAATCCTTTCCTTCTGTTTTTGGTCTTCGATCAAACTGACAGGTTTTAAAAACTGTTTTACACTTTATCCCATAATCGTAATTTGTCCGCTCTTCTTGCCCCATTATTTGACTCAAGTTTTTATTGCCGTTGAGAACGTGGTACGTAATATCAATTTGACCTGCTATTGAGAATGTGAGGTTTGGTGCTTTGGTGAAGGTGCTGTATGCCTGCTTTCTCCAGGGAATGGGACCCCTCTGTATTTGTAAGTAACAAAGACTTTCTGGGGTAATACGCTGAGATCATGTGAATATCTCAATCAGTTATATTGATATTTCCGGTCTGTGATTTTTCTGAATCCTATCACAATCTGTTATCTCTACATTTATTTATTTATTCAATGTATTTGGTTGTTACAGGATTTCGCTACATAGCTCAGACTCATAGTGATACTCCTGTTTTCAGCTTACCCCAGTGCTGGGATTATAGGTGTGCGCCTCCACCCGGGCTCTGTGGCTGGCTCAGCCCGCCCAAGGGGCAAAGGCTGGCCTGGCATGTGCGTTTGCCTAAGCTTGCTTTAAAGAGATGCTTTAGTCTGCTGAGTTATCTCACTGGCCCCCATCTTTACATTTATTAACAGGAATTCCTGTTAAAGAACCTTCTTTTGGGGAGGAAGTGTCTTATTATGGACTTGTGGATTTTTAAAAAGTATGTGTTTTATGGTAAATCATTATTTCTGGTCACACACACACACACACACCCCAATTTGGCCAGTAATGCTTTTTAAGCCTGGTGTTATGTCCTTTGGGCTCTAACCCAACCTCAGGGAGCCATTTCTTGCTTTCTGACACAAGATGTTCCAGACTTTCCCATTGGCCCAAGCCATATCTCCAAGGACCCAGGTTGCTTTTAGTGCCAGGATTTAGGAACCAAGGTTGGGTGCTACATGTGGTCATCACTATTACAGTATCATTACTTCTAGGCTTAGCATAAATTTTAATAAGCATACAGACTTTACCTGCTCCAGGCACTAAGGACATAGAAATCATTTATTAAACAGTAACATTATCACTGTCACTACTATGCAGCCCTCTGTTGGGCCAGGTCACAGGTGGCTCATGCTTCCAGACTGACATGTCCCCTGCTGTCCTGGAGCCCAGTGTCATTGGGTAAATAGATAATTAGTCGTGTAATTACAGTGTGATAAATGCTGTGACTGATGAAGGCCGGGGCAGAGGGGCAGGGGCGTTCCTCGAGGGCCCACATGCAAGTCAGAGCCTACAGGCTGAATGGGAGACACCAGCTGAGAATGGGTGACTGGGGATAGGTGCCGGTGGTGGTTCATGCTGATCAGGTGGCAGCAGCTACAGTCTGGAGCGAGTGAGAGAGTCTCCTGTCAGGTTGAGACTGTTGTTAGTGAGCAGTGTTTCAGAGGAGTACCTGCCCATAAAACCAGTAATGTGAACAAATTCTAATATACAGCCTGAGCTTCTAATACTATCCCCTGTATGCAAAGATGGATGTAAAATATTTGTCTTTATGGTGGAAAGTGGAGCTCAGAGAGTTTGAGATCGCAGCCATCAGGCCCCACTGGAGTTCTTCTGACCAGGGGATCTTTTTCTCTGTCATGCTGCTGGGGCCTAAAGCAGGACAAGTTTTTTCTTATTGCTGACCCTCGAAGGACATTTCCTCGTGGGTTCCTCTCAGCTGTTCTCAGCAGCGACACTGCTTCCCATCTCTTGGGTGCCGACCACACAGGGACACGGCCACTCAACTTGCAGCCAGTCTTTACATGGTAGCGGGAAGAAATGCCTCTTTTTCTAGCTTCTCTCGGCTCACCCCGCCTTGGCAGGCTAGAAAAAAAGGATCAAGCGTTCCACAGCAAGAAGGTCAAGAAAATGAAACAGACCTCTCCATCTTGCTCTAGCTCCCTGCTCTGCCCAGACAGACCCCTCTCAACTGTATAGAATTCTTCATCCTTTGTGGTAGGAAGGAGCAGAAAGGTGGAAGCTAGGTTTTCAAGCAGATTCCTAGGTTTCAGTCAGGAAGGAAGGTGGGCCAGGAAGGCAGGCTGAGGAGCCTGCATCTCATTCTTTTTTTTTTTTTATTGTTTTATTTTATTGAAGTACAAATATCAATGAGACAGTTTTAAGACACCTTAACAAGACGGATTTGATAAATTAATATATTGCAAACTGTTTTCATAATGTTTTGGTATCATACAAGGTGCATACATGATATTATATTTACAGACATTATTATAGCAGATGTCTCATCAGTAAATGAAGAGAGTGTAGCTGTTTACATATCTTATTTTTTATACCTAATTATATCAAAGATTCAATAATTACTACTTTCTACCTTGTTATTTTCCTAGTCCATAGTACTAGAAGCTGACATAATATCCTGTCCAACCACCATTAGTGCAAATCTTGCCTCATAGAATTATGTAGAAGCATGGCGTATCTATCCCAACTGTACTGTCCATACACACATCATGATTCTTCCTTTCTATGCCCCTTCCTTTGTCTACAGCTGTCAAAGATGGGCACTCCATTGTCATTCAACCAATTTAGGTGCCTGAACTCAACGACACAATCCAACACAGTCCAGCATTCCACAATAGTGAGTTATCTGAAGAAGTTGTCGACCGTAGCCATTTACAGCTCAACTTATTATTATGGCCCCACGTTGTATGCCTCATTTTTAAACTTTTCTGCTGGATGGTTAAGACCTAGATAGAGCAAGACCTATATACCAAAACATGTACTTTTTGTTTCTGATGAGGTTAGTGAAGTCCCCTCAGGGACTTATCTCGTAAACCTCAGGGTTTATCTTGTAATCCTGTACCTTATTCTGTAGATCCTTTGTCTGTGTCATCCATGTGGATGAGTCACGGCCAATGCTTGACCAGTTTGCTCTCTGTGAGAACCTGAGAGAAAGTTTTCTCTCCTTGTGACTCTCCCCAGGCACACTATAGAACTTCGATCTCTTTCCTCTGTGGCTCCATAATCTCCTTGTTCAGAAAATTTGGGGCTCACCTGAGTTTCATGATGTTGCAATACAGGTTCTCCTATGTCCTGAGTCTTTGCTGACCTTGAAAGGCTAGGGCCAAAATGTTGGCTGGCCTTGAGCCTCTTCTGTTTCTCCAATTTTGATCTGTGAACTTATTCTTAACTAGAGCAGTTATGCCTGCTTGCTCTAGGGATCCCCCTTTTACTTTTTTTGCATTGGGACTAGAGTGTGAACTGAGGGCCTTCGCAGTAAGCTACATCTCCAGCCCTTTTTAAATTTTTGAAGCAAGATCTCTCTATGTGGCCCAGGCTGGGCTTGAATAGTCTTCCTGCCTCAGCCTCCCAGAGTGATGGGATTACAGGTGTGGGCCACCATGGCCAGCCAGTGATCATACTTAAGGTGAGTGCCCCTCGAGGCTCTACTCACAGGCTCCTTCTAGTCAACCTTGGCACATCCTCCCTGGACTAGTGGCTGTTCATCCTGGCATCATCCAGTCTGAGCTATTCCTTTGGTGTCCACCTCTGCCCCCTATTTCTCCTCAGCTCAGATCTCTTAGGTCCCAGGCCATGCTGTGTATCAGAAATATCCAGACTTGTTAGAGTATTTCCAGTTCTGGACTTCTTACCTCTGTTAATGGTGCCCACTTTGTTAAGATCTTAAGTCACAGATCTGACCCTGTGGCTTCCCTCGTTCTCATCTCTCCTGTATCAGCTACTAGGTACTGTAACACACTGTCCCACATGCAGCTGTTTAGACCCACAGTGGCTTGTTCTTCGTGGCTCTTCTTGTTCTCCTGAGCTCACTCATGTGGCTTCACTTAGGAGCCATTAGCATGGTTATTACTTTTTTTTAATTGGTCAGGATTACTCATAACATGATTGAACCAGAAGGGGTATAAGAAGTACAGTTTCTCAGTCCAGCCACGTGCTCCTCAGCTGGAAGTCGATGAAAACCTCTGGGTCACGGTGATGTCTCTCCCACACAGAGCACTACCCTTTCCTCACACAAAGCACTATTGCTCTTCAGCTCCCTAATCTTCAGTGGCTCCCAGAGGCCCACTGTGTTCAGTAGGCTCCATGGCTTCTTTCTACCCTCCAGTTCCATTTTCACTGGGTACCAGTGTGAAGTCGGCTCTGCCTGCAAAGCAGTCAGATCTGCCAAGAGTGTCTGTCCCAGGCCTCTGCCTGTCCAGCCTCACCGGGATGGTCAGGTACTATAGCACCTCCTTCCCGGTGCCATTCTTGCTATGGAGTTGGCTGTTTTCTCTCCTGAATACAGTGTGCTCTAAAAGTCTTGAGCACAATGCTCTGTTCTAAAAACACCTGAAGCATGAAAGCTACAAACATTCGAAATCAGCATTTGAGGTTTGTGACTTTCTTTTACATTTATTTAGTTCTATGTGTTTGAAAGGCTAGATTTGAATTTTTAAATGAATTTCAATCCCTTTAAGACAACAGAATTAGAGTTAAATGTGTTTTAAATCCACAAAAATTAGGTGCCAAAGACATTTTAAAAATATTGCTGCAAAACTGTGAAGACCTTGAAAGGCACAGGAGTTGGGGGTGGTGGATACGGGGGACAGGGCAGGTTTTAGGGCAGGGACATTGCTGTGATGGACACATGTCATCACACATGTGCTGAATCCCATAGAATGTGAACCATGATGCAACCTGGGGACACTGTCACACATGAACCACACTAATGCAAGATGTTTTATAATCAGGGCAGCTGGGAGGTTTTTTTCTCTTATACCCGAAACTACTCTCAAAGTCTGTTAAGTTTTTGAATATGTGTCTGTACAGCTGGAACTATTAAAGGCAGAACACCTGTGTGTACCTGCTCAAGGCCCAGCCACACACTGTAGTTACCTGGGACCTTTTCAAAAACCCTTGTGCTGGGGTTCTAATGCCCACCATTTGGTCAGGATCAGGGGGTAGGGCATGGGCATATTTAAGCAGCTCCTGAGGGCTTTAGGCAGTGGGATCACAGACTTCCAGTAGGAAGTAGTGAGTCAGGTGATGACACAGGGTTGACAGTGCATGGCTGGGGTCAGAAATGTGCAAATCCTGACCCCTCCTCTCCCGAGCTGGATGACAGTGGACGAACCATTTCCCTAAGCCTCAGTTTGCTTCTCTGTAAAACAGTATTAATAAAAGCATTTGCTTCGCAGTGTTGCTGGGGACAAAGTAGTGCACGCAGAAAGAACAAGCCATCCAAAGAGCAGAGACCCTACATTTATGTTTAAGAAAATTTAGAGTTGTGGGTTAGAGTGGCAGAGATCAGGTTCTGCACCTTCATTTACAGAGTGGGGAACTGAGGCTGAGGCATAGTAGATGAGAGGGTGAAATGAGCCCAGAGTCTGGGTCAGACTAGCTACAACTTAACTGCTCGCTCACCAGGACTAGCAGGGTAGGTGGTCAGTAAGCACCCTTTGAAATCATTTCTGGATGCGCACGAAGTGCCTGCAAATACACCAGTAGGTGGAGGTATTCCACCTAGGATCAAGATAATACAGAAATGGAGGGAAAAAAATCTAGTAGAGAATTTTCTACCTCTTTCTTGGGGTCCAGCAAAAATATCTTCTGTGTGTTCTCTTAGTATGTTAATTTTTTTTTCTAGTTTCTCCAGCATATAGAGTACAGTTATGATAATTTAAAATGTCTTCATTGACTATGTACTACTTATTATGTCTGGTTTGGTTTTAAATTGATTTCCCTGTCATGGGTTGTGGCTTTCTGCCCCTTTGTATACCTGCTGAATTTTTATTCAGTGATATTGTGGATTTTAATTTATTGACTGTTGGAAATTTTTATACTCTGACAAATACAGTATTCATGATCTTTTTTTTTTCTAAGACATAGCTAATTTACTTAGAAATATTTTTACTATTTTGGGACTTAATTTTTAAACATTATTAGATGAGTAGTATGAATCTTATTTTTTGTCCTAAAATTCAGGGGAAATCTATGTGATTATTTGACTCGCTACTAACATGAATTATAGAACTCCCTCCTGTGGTCAGTGGGATCTAGAGCTGTTCCCAGCCGCACATGAGCTCCTGGGATTGCTTTTCTTGAGCCTTTCGCATGGCTCACTTCCCAGCCTGCTCATGTATATGCTCTACTCAGCACCTGGCTAACGACTTGGCGGCCCTGTGCAGGCCCACTGGGGCTCTTCCCATGTTGCTCTCTGCTCCTGCACCTTCCCATCTCCTTCTCCTTGAGAAGGTTGCTGGTCTGTCTTTGCTACGCTGTTCTCATGTCTTGGACGGAAGCCTTCTCCAGTCTGGAGACATCGTGGGGCGCACCTCAGCTATTTCCCGTTTCATGCAGTCACTGTCCTTCTGTCTGATGCCCGTGGTCTCAAAAAATCATTATGTATTTTGGGGCATTTTTTGAGTTGTAGAATATAGAATAGAAAAATTTCTCCTTATTCCATCTTGTCAGGAAATGGAAGTCTATTTAGATTTTTACTACTGTATGCACATACATGTGCATCTGTGTTGTATATGTTATATGACATACAGTATTTATGCATAAAATATATATGTGCTCTTGTTTGAAGAATAAACTTTAAATCTTTAGAAATAAAATACATAAACTTATATGTGTATTTTGTATGTTTATATGAATATACATGAAATGGCGTGGAAGACTTTGAAAAGTCCCTGTCTGGCTCCACACACTCCAACCCCACCAAGATTCTATCCTGGCACCATTCCTGGAGTGTGTGTGTGTGTGTCCCTGTGTCTCTACTTCAGTGCACTCACACTCTTCACTCAATGTACCTTGTAAAGCACTTTTTCTCACAGACCTAGGTCTGATGTCTTTCTACTACAGCATGTACCAAGGAGCAGATATTCTGTATTTTATTTACTACCTACTGGGGGACATTTTGGTGGGCTTACTGAACACAGCTCTGCAGGCAGCATTCTAGAAGATTGCTGGGTGCCAGCCTACGCTGGTGTTCTGAGCACCAAAAAGATATTTTCTGAAATTCAAAATGGAAAAATAAAGCATCACTGTAGAATACAACTTCAGTTTCAAAGTGGTATAAGCGGACATGGATGTCTGATATGAAAACCAGACAAACCACTATGAAAACAATATGCAATGTATTAATTGTTGAATCTGTCCTGCCAATTTGATTTGAAACTGTCTCATTGATATTTGTTCTTCAGTAAAATTAAATTAAATTAAATTTAAAAAAAGAAAGAAAAGAAAACCAGACAGCTCCCTCTGGATTTGCTCTCTTCCTTATGTGTGAGCAAGTGTATGTCCCCAATTTGTGGGTCTCCTCTGCCCTGCTGGGAGCCTCCTTCCAATACCAAATATCTCAGGAGAACAAAGGTAACAAACAGACTCCCACTGTGCTTGGGGTGCGCAGGGCATGCTGCTAACCAAGTCGGGGTGGAGCCTGCACTGTCCTTCCTTCCTGTCTTCATCCCTTCCTCCTGGTTTAGCACAGTGATCTGGTGTGGTGCTCACAGGGTGCCTCTGCCCAGGAGCATCATGAGTCTGGCGTGTGGTCTGTGTTGGGGTGCCAAGCCCACTGCTGCAGGTGTGTGTGATGTCTGTGCACCCGCACCTGGGCAGGCGTCTGGGGTGGGGGGGTGTTTCCCTCCACAGGATGCTCTGCTGCGAGCTAGGATGAACCCTAATGCATCTGAGCCACCGTTGGCACTGTTTGGCTGCTCTGAAGCTCCTCACAGCCCAGTAGGCACCTCTCCAACTCCAGGCAGTGCCCTGAGCCCACACCACATGAGCAATTCCATCTTGTTTCAGAGCCTCCAGTGTCTGCTGAGCCCATGGGTCAGGGTCACAGTGAGTCTCCTTTGTATTCCCAATGTCCTATCATACCTGACCTCACACACCACACACACAGGCTCTCACACCCCTCCTACACACACACAGCTTGTGCACTCTCACAAGTCAGGCTCTGAGTCACATAAACATTCCCACGATCACCTTTGCTCACTCATGCATGCTCTTACACATCATCTTGTAACATATTCATGTTGTACTACTGTCATACAAACCCATGTCTCGGCACACACAAGTGGCACGTGCTCACATTCGTGTTTACTCACATGCATAGTCTCACACACTCAAACTTATTCTCCCAGAAGCTTATTTTTTGCCCTGAACCCCTGCACACACAGCCTATGCTCTGGCACTCACACGTGTGCACACACCGGCCTACCCTTGGTCCCCAGAGACTGCAGTGATGTTATTTGTGTCGAGAGGACAAGGACACTCAAACACTTGGTGTTCTGCTACTTCTCCTGCAACACTTGTAAGCTGAGCAGGGTTTGGAGGTGGTGGTCCACTGCCACCCTTTCAGACACAGAATGTACAGAAGAGCACACCCAGAAGCTCTCCCCAGCCTATCCCAGCTCTTCTGCCTAGAGGCCGCCATACTGCCCGGGCCTCTGCAAACCTGTGCCACCCCCAACCTGATCTCTCCCCTATGGGTTGTATTAGGCCCCTGCCACACCCTGGGTGACAGTGGTCTCTTTGCTGGCCATCAAGCTACAAGATCATTGCATATCAGCACCCATGGCATTCCCAGCCTTGCACTGCCTGATATAATGCAGGAGCCCCTGGACACATGAGACTAAATTTAAATAAAATGAGATGAATTTAAAACTTTGTTATTCTACTGATGAGCCATGAGTGGTTCACAGTTACCAAACCTGGCATGCAGAACTGCACAGCTCTGCCATCACTGCAGAAATCACCACCCTTAGCAGCAGCGGCAGTGCTGCTCCAGCCATCACCTGGTGGCAACCTCAAGGCCTTCCTCCTGGGGCCAGGAAGATAGCTCAGTAGACTAAGTGCTTGCCTGGCAAGCGCAAGGGCCTGAGTTCTATCCCTAGTTCCACCTTGAAAAAAAAAAAAGAAAAAAAACCTA
>PVKA01018126.1:0-44442 GCA_004027165.1 Ctenomys sociabilis | reverse complement strand
CCCATCCATTCATCCATCTACCCATCCATCCATCCACCCATCCATCCATCCATCCATTCATCCATCCACCCACCAATCCATCCATCCACCCATCCATCCATCCATCTGTTCGTCCATCCATCCATCCATCCATCCATCCATCCTGTGGTCCAGCCACTACTGAAGTACACACACACTGAAATGCAACATATGAAAGGATTACTGTATCAACATGTTGTTTGGATTTTGTTTTTCACTTTTTGTGTGGTTCCATGAATCACACTCAGGTATTCAGAGCCTCACCTTCATGTTAGGCAAATGTTCCATTAAAAAGCTACTTCCTTAGCCCACTCTCATGTTTTAAATATGGTTTAAGAAATGGAAAAACTTCGACTGAATGTACTACCCAGAGCATGTTTTATTTGCTTATTTTTCTTAACAAGCTTTGATAATTCTAGGCTTGAGAAGTCACGCCAGTGAGTAGGATTACTGCTTGTTTTTGTTTTGTTTTGTTTTTCAAAGGAGAAGGTTAAAAGAACAACTGCTCTTCCCAACAAACATCCTAAGCATCCAAGGGCAGCCTGAAGATCACACAAGATCCTGGCCTTGTCTGAAAGCTCCGGAAAACCCAGTATTAACATTATGCCTCTGAGCGACTTCAAAGACCTGGCTGGGTAAGATGCATTTGCAATGTCAGTGCAGGATCAAGCTGGATCATTGGTTATGCTGACCCATTCCTTTGGCCAAGGCAGAGATGGATTCTTTCATTTTCTTTCTCATATAACTGGATTTCTTATCAACAGCAATGTTATCTATTCTACATATCACTTTTTAAATTAAGCATAGGATTTATCTTGCTGACGTAAGCTTTTCTTATTCTTTGAGTACATATAATCTCAGTAGGAGATCATAAAAATAAATTATATCTGTTAATACATTTTTCTCTCCCAATATTCTGTGTACACTATATTTAATTTCCAATTTTTGTTTACATGGATGCCAAGTAATTCTGGTAAGTTGGAGGAAGAAAATATGGTTCAAAACAATTGTAGTAAAAAAAAAAAAAAAAAAAAAAAACAATTGTAGTATCTGGCATGCATTTTCCCAAATTCAAGCAGTTCGAATCAACTTTTCTGTACTCTGGGCTATAAGTTATTTACAATAGCCACAACCTATTTCTGTCTACACCAGATTTAGCCAGCTATTTTTTTATAAAGTGCCAAAGAGTATTTTAGAGCATGTGGACCATTTTATCTCTGTAGCAAATACTCATACTTGCCATCTAATGAATGGGTGAACCTATGTCCCAATAAAACTTTATGGACAAAAGCAGGAAGTATCCAAGGAATTACTTCTTATAGATTTTTGGTGAAGGATTCAAGAGTAATAATGGCCCAGTGGACTGAAATGAAGCACGTGCACTTGACTACCTTCCTGGTATCTTATATCCACATAACTCAGGTCTGGACTCTCAGCCTCACAGCCCCTTACTAAACTCTCCTGGGATGAGCTGCAAAACACCCCGACTTCCAGCATCAGTCATTTGCTAGTGCAGGACGTTTGAAATTTCATGTATTTATGTAGGGATTAGAGAAGAAATGGCTCTCAGGATAACAATGAGTCACTGGGATGAAACCCATCTCTTCAGAGTTTTAAATCATTCATGCTACGCAGACCAAAATAGGAAAACAAAAGCTATGAACCTTTTGTTTCCCAGTGGCAAGAAGAGCTAGTTGTGTTTCCAGTGCTCTTTCCTTTCACCTCCTCTGGCTGCTGTTTTTGCAAATCAATAGAAAGGAGTAAGCAAGGTCTGGAGCCCTTAGGAGAGGGAGGCTTCCCAAGGCATCCCAACAAGCAGGGAGCCCCCTTGTGAAGCCCACAAAACTGTGTGTAGTTCAGGTCGTCCATTGGCTGCTGCTCCCAGCTGTCCACTGACCTCCATGGGCCTTGGCTTCCACCTGGCTGCTGAGGAACTTGGAGGATTCTTCCTCAGAGTCCTGGTCTGAACTCCCTTTCCTCTGAGGGTTTTGCTCTGCCACAGTTGATGACGACCCTTCTGCTCTCGGCTCTAAGGCACATCTCCCTCCTTATACTTTCGCTACCCTGCCCGGCTCCTTAGCATCCTCTGTACCCCTCAGACTCAGACATCAAGCCTTGCTCATTCCTTTGGCTCTGCCTGACGCCCCAAGCTTGTCCTGTCCTCTTATGCTGGTCCTCCACTCTGCTCTGCCCCAGGAAGTGGCTTCTGTGGAATGTACCCTTTTCTTCTCTCCAGCTCTTTGGATTTCTGCTTCCCAGTTAAGTACCCTGGATGGGAGAAACCAGCGGGAGACCAGTGGACAGGGACAGGAGGAGCCAGGGTGTTGGGTGTTCCTGGGTCACTGCAGCTTCCTCTTCTCCCTCCTTGGCCCTGAGTGTGGCAGTGCCACCATGTCATCTTCTGGGTGCCACCACACCCTGGCTTGTCATCTCAGTCCTGCCCACATCTCAGAGGGTAGCTTTTCATCCAGGTCTTGCAGGCTTCTTTTTCCTTCCATTTCATGGGGGCTCTTCACCCAAGGGACACTGGCCTCTGCGGTGATGGGGGGCAGGACAGTGAGTGCTCTGACGCTGCACAATGTAGGCATGCACACTTCTGGGAACAAGACCTACAGCACCATCAACTTCTCAGACCCTATGATCTGAATGGCTAAGAACTAATTTTAACTAAAGATGGGAGGTAAGACTTGCGAGACGAGAAGGATTTTGCCACATTGATTAGTGACGCGTAATTTTTACAACATTTCACCCTGGGCCCTGAGTTCTGACAATTTCCCAGCTATTATGAGCACTGACCCTGTGGGATGTCCAAAAGCTAGCCTTTAGTTCCACACAATTTTGAGAATAAGATAAGCAAGGAGAGATGGGGACCAACACGTCACTGTCTTTAATCACAGAAGCGATTGAGGCACCGAACAAAGGGAGGGGTTGTGAACGGTGAGACCTCCTCGTGCTGTAACAGCTGGACCAGGGTGGACAATTCCCACGTGGCTTTGTCTAGGTGAGACACCCACTGCGGGGTAGCAGAGAAGCCCAGCTGCCCACAGGCACAAGGTCAGTCCCCAGGGGGAAAGAAAATGCTGAGCTAAACTGTATTCACTGAGTTTCTTTCTCCAGATTTACCCAGCTGCTGTGTCATTCCCAGTCCCCAGGAAGAAGTAGGGACAGGTCAGGAGAGTTCTCCATTGATGACCAGCACCATTCTCTCCGTTCCTTGTCCTGCATGTCTGAAAGGCTTAAGTTGTTCTCATCCAGGGACACTTTGGAAGTGGAAGCACAGGTCTGTTGTTGGTGCCCACAGCTCCCCTGGAGATGGCTTTGGCCACTCTGCCTTGGGTATCCTGAACCGGCTCCATGCCACAGCTGTCATCCATAGGATCCTGTCATCCTACGGGTGACAGCTACAGACATACTAAGTGAAAAGCTCCAAAGCATTTGTAAATAGAAGTGCTGCAGGCCAGGTAGGGGTATCAGGTGTCTCTGGCTGCAGATAACAGACGCCAACTGAAACCTCGGACAACACAAAGATCATCAAGTGACCTCGCTGGAAGCCCTGATGTCCACAGTCAGCTGATGGTTGACAAGGCAGAGAGGGTTGTCTTAGACTGGGAAAGCCAAGGTGGAGATGGAGATGGGGCCTGCTTCCCTGGGACACACAGACTGAATGCAGGAAAAGGGATACCCTAAAAAGTAAATGGGGATCTCTTAAGAAGAGGAGGTAGGGTAGGCAACCAACAAGATCTGACACAGTTGTAAATATGGTTCCTCTATTTATGATCATTGTTCCTGTGTCAAGTACTGTTGGCTCTATCATCAGATCTGGTCTTGATTATTTAATCTCCTGCACAGGGAACAGAGCACAGATGTTTGTAAACATGTGCTGAATAAAAACCAACATACTGAACCATCCTGCGCATGGCCGAGTCCCCCATCCTATTCTGAGCCAACTTGCAGGAACTGGATGGGAATCGTGCACACCCACAGGAAGAAGGTCTTATTGATGCACCCCACGATGCTGTTCCTGGGTCCTTGAAAAAGGTTATGCTGGAGACTGGTGCACAATTGCAGTCCAGAAGATGTCCCTGTCGATTTATCTTACATATTGGTACCTGCAGAACAGACACAGGGCTGTGCCAGCCCCACCCTTGGGGTGCACTGAGACATTGATTGAGACTGGGCGTGGTGGCGTGTGTCTATAATCTCAGCTCTTGGGGAGGCTGCACACAGGCAGATCTCTACGAGTCCAATCCACATAGTGAGACCCTGTAGACCTTGTCCTAAAATACAGAAAAAAAAAAAAGATGTAGCATTTGGTCCTGCCATACCAATAAGTGCAGGGTTAGTTTTAGAGCAAAATCTGCCTTTCCCAGGCATTTGCCAGTAGAGAAACTCTATCAATCATCAACCATCAAGAGAACGACAGGGGTCCCTACTGAAGTACTATTGGATCCCAGTTGTTCCATATGTAAAATAAGGAGAATAACATTTGCCCAAGGATAAGTGTTCTAAACTAATAGGAAAATAGAAAAAGGCTTTATCTCATCATGAGAGCAGGAGTTAGAGAGCATGGAGGGAAAGGAAGATGATCTCAGAGATAGGGTCCTGACTTGATCGTGCTCCTGCGTGCAGAGGACCAGGGCCTCCTCTGCCTGTCAGGGTCATCAGGGTCAGGAGTGCAGCCCAGCCGCAGCCATGGTGTGGGGGCTCTGCTTGCCCCAGACCTCACTGGGCCTTTACAGCACAAGCTACAAAGATGGAGGCTGAGCCCGGTTCTGCCTGCAAGGTTAGGAGGAAAGAAACGAAAACTAGTTTAGACCACAAGCTTTCTGGAGTCAGGAAGACCTGTGTTTAAACCCACATGCCGATGTCACCAGAGGCTGCACATTCCACTCTTTATCTCCAACAAAAGGATTGAGACATCAGCCTCACAACCTGCTGTAGGGTGAGGATCCCCCCGTGTCAGCGCATGAGCCCTGGATGGGCCAGCTGCCCCTCTAGCAACCAGTGCTCCCTGGTGACCATCCCGGCAGCTGCACACAGTGGGCACTGCCTAGATGTTCACTGACTGACTGGCTGATTCCTACAGCTGGGCTGACATCCATTTTCTTGCTAATCATGATGTCAGTCCAGAGATACTGCGATTTGCCTCCAAGAGGTGGTGGGTTCTGGGATTTGTTGACAAATACTCAAAGTTTCTTCAGAGAGGGTCACAGGAGAGGGCTGGTGTGTGACTGAGGACAGATTAGCACTTTGCTCAGCACCCACACCCTGAACTGGAGGCAGCTGGCAGAGCTCAGGGGTACCTAGCCCGACACCCAGCCACTCCTCAGACACCCAGACTGACACTGCCATCACACAGAGTCCTGCCAGATAGATGTAGGTCTGGTGCTTGAGCTGGAAGTGCAGAATAGGAAGGTAAACACGTGCACCAGGGATGGAGGAACCGAGCGATAGTTCAGTAGTCCCGAAAGTTTATAATATTTGTTTAGGATGTGTAGGATGCTAGAAAAAAGATCACATTCGGTGGCAGGTTGTGCACCATGCAAACCTCGGGGGAGCTGGTTTTGTGGGCCAGAATTCTTCCAGAGATGGCGATCAATGTTGCAGCAGCTTTGCCTGGCTGAGGGACTATGCAACCTTCCTGCCAGGGACACCAAGACCAGACAGAGGTAACCAAGGAACGGTGTTAATATAGATGTGGGGTAATATTCAGAAAAATTGTGATCCTATAAATAAGTGATCCTATTATTTCTGAAAAATCACACAGGTCATACTTTCGGCTGTGAAGCCAACATGCACACTGAATCCAACTTTAAATAGAATAAGGGCCCATTCTGAAAAACAGACCTCCCACAGTGTTCTAGTCAGATGGGCCACTGGAAGCTTTTGAACATTTTTAATTAATTGTTTGATCAATTGCAGAGGTAGATTAAACCCAAGACCTCTGCAGTTAGCTGCACTTCCAGTCCTCCCCCCCCCCTTTTTTTTTTGAGACAGATCCTCTATTGATTGCTGTGTTTCCCAGGCTGGACTTAAACTTGTGGTCCTCCTGCCTCAGCCTCCCTGAGTGTTGGGCCTATAGGTATGCACCACCACATAGGGCTATGAAGTGTTTTCAGTACAGTGTGACCCTACTAGGTTCAGGGATCTGGAAGACAGAAGGAGGGAAGGTTACAGAGTCCGGGAGATAGACCTTAAGAGAGGGGTACAGATGTTGATTCTGGGGAACCGGAGATCACAGGCTACAAACAGGGACACAAAGGAACAGAGGTTACAGTTTGCAGCAAGCCATCCTCTGCACAGGGACACCAATCTGCGAGCAGTCACCTGCCCCAGGGGCATGGGGACCACACAGGAGGGGTCCCAGGTGGCTGCAAGCTCTGCATCTCTAGGAACAGAAGCAAGATGCTGCATTCCAGGTGATGACCTGGGAGATTCTGTAAAATGCTTTCTCCGTGTACCTCATGTTAGCTCAACTGAATGCAGTCCGGTTACAATACCCGTTTCCTAGAGAATGTGCTTGTGATGGTTTTGTACCAGCCTCAAGTAGCATTCTCATTTCAATGAAATGATGTTTGGGAGATTGGAACAGCTGTCTCCTCACAAGTCTGACTTGTTGTTAAGTAAAAACACTAAGCTCTCCTCTCTCAGCTTATCCCACGCATCTCTCTGTCAAGTAGACAAATGAAAGCTTTCGGGGCAGTGGTCAGGAGGGTGAGGGGTTTTGGGGGCACCCCTCCTAACTGTGGCTAAGCAGCCGGAGAGAAGCATTTCAGAGCTGGCCTGGGCTGCACCTGCACCTATGCAGAGGCCTCCGGGCACCTCTCCCTGACTCTGAGGATGCAGCAGAGTTACTGCAGCCCGAGACAGACGCTTCTGAAGACACTTCCACAAACATTGCTCAGGGGCATAGACGGAGTCTGAGCACCAGTGAGTTTATGGCTATCAAAATCCGGCATTGTTTTTTTTCTTTGCAAAGAGCGCAGGGCCTTCCTCAGGGACAACTACTGTACAGTCCCTTATCTGAAATCTGCAGCAAGAGATGTGTTTCAGATTCAGAGCCGCTCAGAATTTAAAAGGAAATGCAACGCACCTGGCTGGAAACCCTCGGCCCCTCCCAGGAAGACCCGGCATCCCCACAGCACACCACTGCAAACTGCAAGAGCAGTCACACCGCAGCCATCACTGCCGAGGGACAAAGCGAGACTATAAATAGCCTCACCTCGGCTCAGGTCAGGCACTGCTGCCTGTTCCAGCCTCCACCAAAAAAAAAAAAAAGTTGTTTTCAGGGCGCTTTGGATTTCAGCATTGCAGCTGAAGGACTGCTCATTGCTGTTCAGGGATGCTAGAGTCGAGCCTAGGACCCCAGGCCAGCTGCTCCAACGCCGCCCCGACCGGCTTAGAGACGTGAGCCTTGCAGCTCTCTTCGGACTTCTCGAGTCAGAAACTCAGCCTGGGGCTGCAAAATCGGTGCTGAGCAAGCCCTCCGCGAGGTTCTGAGACCCCCAAGGACCAGCGGGGGTTGGGGAGCACACAGAAATACCAGCTGGGAGAGACTAAGCCCTGGTTAACTAGGTCCAACTTCCAAGGACTTAACTTTCAGGTTGCAAGATAGGAATTGGTTGCTCCTCGCCCTCCTGCTCAGCAGGATTGTCATGCAGGTGTAAAGAGGTAACATAGGCAAACAGCTTCCTCAGTGGACATAAGCTCAGTGTCCATGTGCTGCGTATAACATGTCCATATTAATTCTGCATACATTATAGTGATGTATACATTTAGTCATGTGTTATTTTATACAAGGACAAAGTAATGGCATTGTTAAATGGAGCAAAAACTAATTAGCTGATCAATGCTTTGCAACTAGAGAAAGTAAATAAAAAATTCAAAATGATACCATGATGCCTGGAAAAGCGACAAGGAAAATAAGCTCACAGCGTTGAACAGCGTGGGTTTCCCATCTCAGGGAGACCCAGGGATGAGTTCTCCACCAGCTCACATTAAAACATGACAAAGACAACCAGGACAGACATGCAGGGCTGTGCATGGGAAACCCCGTTTTTGTACTAGTCCCGGAGAGGAGCTAAGATGACATGGAAGTAGATGTTATGTTCTGTTGTGTGGATTTCCGTGCCCCTGACAGGTGAGAGGACACTCCAGAGAGGCTGAGGAGACGATGGGGAAACCCTGGGGCACAGTGGAGATCCCTGCGTCCTCAGCCCAGCGCCATGAGGATCCACCCAGGGCTTCCAGCGAGCGGTGGCGGCTTCTGCAGGCCGGAAGCGCCATCGTCTTCCCAATTCCTGATAAATTCTCCTAAGCCCAGGGCCCAAGTTACAATGCTGAGTGAGATGAGGGGGCTGGAGGGAAGAGGAGCATGACACGAGCTGTCTCCTTTCTCACACCCCGGCAGGGGATTAAAGTACCACCCCAATTGTGTCTGGGGTGTGCAGCCTCACAATGATCCTGTGACACATGGTGGGTAGCCAGGCAAAGAAAACCTCAGTTTCCTATCATTGCTATTAATGTTATCATTTCAAAAGTTTCCCAGCCATGGCCACAGCTGCTCATTCTATGAAGGAATCCTTCTCCAGCAATTGACCTTGGCCGAGGCCACTGCTTCTTGGCCCTGCCTGGTCATCTTGGGTCATAGGTGACAGCACCCAGCTGTCCTCCCCAGGCCCTCTGGGCACTTCATGGATAATCTGGCAAGGGTCAGCCTTCTGGGGCTTCCTGGCTGGAGCCCACTGCCCATAGGGTCACCACCAGCTGGCTTATACACAGGTCACAGTTCCCATAACATCCATGGGCCAGAACACCTGAGATTCTAAAGCCCTTCCCCAGACAAACCCTGATTTCTACACTGGCCATAAAGGTCAGGGAGGCAGCTAAGAGTTGGGCCAGCTAGGCACCCAGTTGCCAGGTGAGGTGAGCTAGGTTTGCTTTTTGGATGATTCATCTAACTTCTGTAGGTTGGAATATAAACCCCTGTATGACGCAGTTAACCAGCGCTTTCCCGAAGAGTCACGGAAGTGTCAGGTGATTTTTTTTGTAAGTACCTAGAAACTACATTAATCAGTCCCTTACTCGTAGAAAGAACTACCTGCAGCAGGATGCCAGACACGCTCTAGTGTAAGTAACGGAGCCGCACGGTGCTCTGTCCTAGGATTCTCAGGAGGTCGTGTCGGGACATCAATATTTCTCTTCATAGTGCAACAATCATGATTCCCAGGAGATGGAGGACAATTTGAGTGTGTCCCGTTGAGCTCAAGCACACTAATGACCCATGTGAAACCGTGCAACCCAAGCAAGCCAACTCCAGCATCCCCACTTGCCCCCACGGCGACTCTCATAGCTGCGCGGCTCAGGTACCCACCCACACCTGGTCACGTCTTTCAAGCATCACCAAAGGGGAGCACAGCTGGGGGCTGCAGGGTCCCGATGGCATCTGCTGCAGGCGGTCCAGCCAGCCCTGGTTGGGATAGCAGTGCAGGCTGTCCCTGACCTGCCCTGAATCGTGGTGACTGATCAATTATCTGAGTACTTTTTGCCCACTTCCCTCAGTGGCAAAGGAAGAGATGGCCAGTGGTGCTGCCTTCCCCAGACAGATAACTCCCCGTGTTCCTGCTCAGCGCACAGTGCATGTGCGACAGGTGCTCTCTGCATCTTGCCTGGCCTGGTTTCTTGATTTCCAGTAATAGAGAGTAATAGCAGTAATAGACACTGCCACAGGAGTTTTTGTTGCAGTGACCAGGGCCAGAGTGCAGTTGCCGCCCCCCAAATGGCGCGAGGTGGCCAACCCCTGTGGAGATGGAGGTCTCTGCCCCTTGCCAACCCCATGGATGAGCCAAACAGTGATGGATACATGCAGGATCAATTAGAGGGGCTCGACAAGAAGGCTGCGATCTCTGCCCACTGCACTGTTACTTTTCCACCCTCTCTGGAGGTGGTTTGGCTAAGCACAGTGATATCCACCTCCTAAAGAGCCAGGTGTTGCACTCCCCACCTGTGACTCTTGTCTGTCGGAGTTGGAGAGACCAAGCGAGACCAGGCACTTAATAAAATCATCGGTCCTAGGAGGTATTCCAGGGTCTACAAACTTCACAGAGATACCAAGCTGCAAAAACCCAAACCAAGATCATTTGTTACTAGCTAAGGGATCTTTTCAAGCAATACTCATGAAAATAGATGCCCTCTCTGCTGATTTGTGAGAAAAGGAACTAGTCTTTCCCAGAGGTATCTACAGGAGCAGAGTATATAAATTTTAATAATTCCATGTAGGGAAAAACAGTGGTTAAGTGATTTCTCAAAGCCTTCATCCAGCCCCAGGGTCTTGCTGATTAACTGTCTTTTGCATACATTTGCATAAGCATATATGAAGGGCATAACTACAAAGTTACATTGAGCAAGCATAGGAGGCATCTATGATGATGTCAGGAAGATTGTAACACTGTTTGCCCTTATGCTACTGCCTTTCAAATGCTTATTGATTTCTTCACGAGCTCTGGGCACCACTTACCCACTACTAGCAGCAGTTACAGTCGGGCATGGCATCATGGATTCCATAGCGTTTTATCTTTAATGGGGACCCCATGGTCCTCATGCCCTTTCCCCACAGTCAGGATGGCAGAGGCTGGGACAGGCAGGTGTGGGTTGCAGCCACTCCATTGCCAGACCCCTTTCCAAGATTGCTGCCCCTGTCCCAGGCTTCTGTACAGACCCTTCGATCTCCCTCCACTATGAACAGAGCCTCTTTTGTACTAGGAACCAGGTTTCTCTTTATCATTTTATCTCTCTTGTACTCTTTTTACGTTTTATTGAAGCTCATGGAATATTTTTGACCAAAGTTCTGAGAGAAGAATTCGTGTGCACAGGACGCGAGAGGGTGTGTCCGGTGTGGAAGGACCCGGATGCAGGTGGACCCAGGAGGCGGGGAAGGCATTGTTGTCCTGTGTCAGTGATGCCATCAGTGTTTCTGCATGTAAATCATCAGCTGAGTCAGCAAGACCCACCCTTTCTGCCTTTGCCCAGTGTGGGTGGCAGCCTCTGTACAACTGGGGACCGGGTAGCAGAGAAAAGGCGGTAAGATCCTCTCCAAGGCTAATGTGTCTCCTTCTACCTCCTGCTGCTCCCCTCGCCGGAGAGCTACAAGCGCACAGGTTAGCATTAGGTGCTCAGTGCCTTAACTACACCAGGTGAGACTCTGTGTTAATGCTTGAACAGGGTCTGAGGATAGTCCGGAGAGGGACCCCCCCACGGGCGTATTCCCTGGGGTATGGCGCCACCTGGTGGCCATGAGGCATAAGGCCGGGCTGAGACAAGGCTGCTGCGTGGGGGTGGGGGGTGGGGCAGCGGCCGCAGGCCTGGCCCTTGCCTGCGGCTCAGATTCAGATATTGCAGAGAACTGGCTGAGACTGACGCTTCAGGCAAGAAGGTGATCCACAGAACAAGCCTGCAGGAAATGGGATATTTTCTCATTCTGTGTAAAACTGTCTTGGATCAGCAAATATTCTTCGAGCAATTCAAAAGCACATTAATGTTGGGCTGGGGATACCGCTCAGCAGTCTAAGTGCCTGGCTGGTAGGCTCAAGGACCGGGGTTTGATCCCCGGTACCACATGCTGTGCTGGCCCCTGCGCCAGGCTGGCTACTGAAACCAGCTGTAACGCCTGTAATCCCAGCACTGGGGAGGCTGAAACAGAAGGATCACTCTAACTCTGAGCTAGGTAGCGAGACCCTTACCAAATAAATAAACAAAGTACATGAGAACCTGGGTGTGGTGGCACAAGCTTGAGACCCCACTATTCTGAGAGGCTGAGGCAAGAGCATGCCAAGATCAAGTTCTTCCTGGGCACCTTAGCAAGTTAGTGAGATTCTCTCAAAATAAAACAATTGAAAAGGGCAGGGATATCAATATCTCATTGCAAAGGTGCTGCATTCAATTCTCAGTCCCAGAGAGGGACACAGATAGTCTATTATTAGAATAAGCAAAATATGGTATAGATACACAATAAAATATCATTTAGTCTTTCAAAGAGAGGCAATTCTGACATGGCCTCTGTCGTCAAGGCATGCTGCTGAGGAATACAAGCCAGGTGCAAGAGACACATAGCGTATGATCATGCTAACATCAGGGGCCTACAGTAGAGACAGGAGCCAGGGTGGGCGTGGTTCAGGGCCAGGGGCTGAAGGGACGGGGAATTACTGTACAATAGGCATCAAGGTTCAGTCTGGAACAATGAAAACACTCTGGTACCGTAGAAACATTAAGACAGTAAATATCACGCACGCTTTCCCATGAGGCAAGCAACAGCTGAAAGCTGTGGCAGCACGCACCTCCTCTGCCTCACAGCCCTCCCGTTCACCCTGCAATGAGACGAGGGTTGGCTTCATGGGTCAGATCTCGAGCTGCCACCTGGGCCAAGCAGGTGTCACCAGGAGCCTCTCCTGAAACCACCTGTCATTTTCTGCTGGAGTTTTTAATGTCTAGAAAGAGTCCGACAGCTTGCTTCCCAAGGCACGGTACAATGTCTCCGTTCTGAAATGTCCAGAGTCTGAGAAGACAGGGGCTGTGGCTTGGAATCAGGTGACAACGCAGACCCTCCATGTGCAGCCTCAGCCCTGCACAGAGGCTCCGACTCACACGGTGAGCTGGGATATCACCCTCTCATTTGGCAGACACCTCTCAGCCCCACAGACACCCCGAGTTTTCTAGGGGCAGGGTCACCGCTGAGTTTGGGGCACAGCCTGAACCACCACACAGAGTGGAACGATGCTTAGCTATAGATTAGGGATTAGGAGATTTTAATCATCTTCCATTGGAAAACTCAACACCAGGTTTTGGAAAGGATCTGGCCCAGGAGTAGGTTGTGAGCTCTGAGCTTGGTGTGTAAGGAGACATGGCTGCTGTGGCTTGAAAAGTGCTTTAGTGTGTCCCCAGGAGGCTGACAGCACCTGGTCCCCAGTGCAGTGACATGAGGAGCTGGTAGAAGCCTTCAGAAGTGAAGCCTAGCGTGGCTGACAAGGTCCTGGGAGGCACTAACACAGCTTCCTGGGGCTCTTTCTGAGGGGTTGTTACAAGAACAAGGCTGCCTCCTGCCCTCTCTCGGGCTCCCTGCTGCCTTGCATGTCACCTCCCCTCTCTCATGCCTTCCTACCATGCTGCCATCTGCCATCGTATGACACAGCCGGCCCCTCACCAGAGACAGTCACACCATCTGTTGGCCTTTGAGCCTACGAGCTAAGTAAACCTTCACTGGGTAAGTGACCCTGCCTTGTGTATTTCATCCTAGTCATGGAAATAGCCTAAACCATCACCTGGGATCTGTGTGGATGGCCAGTGGGGCTGCAAGGAATGGTCAACAGCCTCAGGGAGAGGAAGGGGTCTGCAGTGCCTGCCCAGCCATCTGGAGGCATCAGTTAGAGCTGTAGCCCACCCCTTGCGTACACAGTAACAGCCCAGCAAACAAAGAAGCTCAGAGGGCTCACTATAATCTTGCTCCCCCATATGTCCTGTGCTTTTCCTCAATTCTAACTCTCTTGACATGGGACATAGACCAGGCAAAGGGTCAGAGATGTTAAGAGACTGCAGAAATGTCACCGCAATGTTACCTCCTCCTGAGCCCACATCTTCCTGCCCCAAAGCCCACTGTTAGCTGCACGATTTTCCCTCATTCTTTTCAAATATCCCCCAGGAACCTTTCAGAATCTGTATGTGTATGTTTTTCCCCTTGCTGGAGACTATGTTCTCCATGCGGGAGATGTCATCTGAGACTGGGCTTGGAGGAGAGGTGACGATATGTGACAGTAGCACCACTGGGCATGCTATGCCCAGCTGCAGCTTGCTGCAGTGAAAGCAGAGCAGAACTGACACCGTGCGCCATCTCCACTGTAGGCCGCAGAGACCGGGCTAGGCCTCCTCCCCGCCTACTATGGGCCCTGCAAAGGGAGGGATTCTAACAATGGGATACAGTGCTGTAGAGGTGGCGAAAGGGATCAGGGCTCGATGCCCGGGCCTGCTGTGCCGGCCCTGCCCCAGAGACATGCTGAGGCGGTGACAGAGACCGGGCATGGGGGTGTACGCCTGTAATCCCAGCTCTTGGGAGGCTGTAAATGAGGAAATCACTACCAGTCCTATCTTGTAGTGAGACCCTGAATGCCCTGTAGACCCTTCCCTAAAAAATACCACAAAAAAAATAGGATGAAGAGGTGGTCTGACTTGAGGACCAGGAATTGCTGAGTCTTGGTTACCAAGGGGCTGCTTCAGGGTTCAAGGTCTGAGACAGCAACTTAGGCCCCTCTGTGTCATTTCCAACACCTGTGCATCCTCCTCAGCGAGTGCAGCCCACTGCCTCAGGCAAGCCCGCCCGTGCAGCTGTCAGAAGATGATACTCATTGCACTTAATTTTCCACATTTTTAACAGATTTCTAATTAAGTTGGAGCCCAGAGAGACAAGGAGACATCAAGGACCAACCTTGCCCCTTTTCTTCAGATTAGCAATGACTCTCCATCGCAGAATTTTTTTTGTTCTAAGAAGAAACAATGAATATTCTAGAAAGCACTGAAAATTTATACTAAAGAAATACTGGTAGGGATCTTAGAAGCAGGAAAAAAGAATACAGGCTTCATTGTATTTTTAAAAATATTTGACCCTGGCAGGGAGAAGTGGAAGGAGGAATACGAGGCCTCGGGTTCCCAGAGACAAATTAAAGAAACAAAAACAGGGGCAACACTTTTAAAAAGCAGATTACATCCTGGAAATACGATGATAATTAGTCGGTACTTAAATCTATTAATTAGGCTAATTAAGCTGGGACTGTAGGCAGCTCTGTTGAAAGATTTCCTGCTAAGCCATTGCGACATGAAACTCCCCCCGCCCCCCTGGTTGTATTCCCACGTTCAGCCCTCTCGATTCTTGTGAATTCCCTTATTGGGAGATCTTGAAAGAAGTCATTCCTTTGGAGGAGAGCGAGTGGGATTCCTTTACATGCGGGTTTGTTGGCTTGTTTTAGTTAAACACAGCCATTGAGAGCATAGGACCCTCTACAAATATGTGATGCTCTGTGGGTGGTGGGTCCCAGGGCAGAGGTGACCAGGGGTGCTCACCAAGTGCGCTGGTGATTTTTCTGCTCCCCGTAAGGTGTGCAGACACAGAGCCTGGGAAGCAAAAGCTCTGTGTCCGCAGCACAGCACAGATCCGCTCCTGCTCGCCGAGCTGGGCCCACCGAGCACTGGTCGACTGAGAGCGGAGGCTCCCACGAGGGGGACAGGTGCCACCTGACGTCGCTGGTGGGGTGGGGCTACGATCAAACCTACATGGCGACCCCGCCTCCCTAGTCCTTAGCTGGCTGTGAGCGCAAGGCCAGGGCGCCGCACCTGGTTCTGGGATGAGCTTTCCAGTGCTCGCTTACCACGTTCACATTCAGAGACACTAAAGAGAGACAAGGAGGCGGAAGCAAGGCGGGGCCCAGAACGTCGTGGACAAGACATTAAAAAGACAGCCGAGGAGGACCTCCTGCCAGCAGGTGGCGCCACAATTCAAACTGCAACCTGTCCTGTGTTGGTTTTTTTTTTTTTTTTTTTATACTTAAAAACTCATTTTATTATGAACACAAAGTTTACTTCAGATCTTAATTTCATGAACTTCTAGAACCAGGAGCAAGATAAATTCTGTTTTAGACAAAACAGATCACATCAGTTACATGAACTTTTAAATCATTCATTGAGATACCTGCACTTGCCAGCAAAAATTCCCACTGTATGCTATTCATACTAATGTGGGAAGATGTTGTGTGCTTTATAGTTTTATCCATTCAAGTTAAATTTATAAAATGAAAAATAGAAGGTACATAATTTAAGACATTCTACTGAAATGACATTACCAGTAATTTACAATAAAAAAAAAATCAGCCACAAAAAAGTCAAAGCTAAAAACAAGATTTTTTGCTATGGATCAGTGCTCTATTACCCTTCTGAAAGAAATTATACTTTAATGTGATGTAAAGGCAACATTGAAAGTTCTTTAAATCAACCACCTAATTTATCCCTAAAGTTACGAAGAATCAAAGTCTTTTACAGGTCAAGTGCAGTAAACTACAATGTTCTCTCAGCCCAAAGCAGCACTAGGAAAAGTAACAGTATGGACTGGAGTTGACAAGGTTCACAGGGGCTGCTCCACCTATAACAATAAACATCAGATAGTATCCATCCCAGAGCACAGACACAACTACAGACTAGAGGCGAAGAATGCATCACACTCTTGGCGGATAAATGTCCTTTGTCTTTGAATCAACTTTCAATGAAGTGGATTTTTTTTAGAAGGGTAAATCAGGTCACATAAGTTGACTGCTTAAATATCATGATGAGGTATGAAAGCTCTGAATATCCTTTACATTCAGCAGGATTTACCAGAGATGGTAAATAATAATAATAACAATAATAGCTTGTCAGGGGCAACTCCAGATAGTTTTTACACTTTGGAATTATAATGAATTCTAGAAGAGTGTAAGTTCTAAGGAGGTTTAAAAGAGTATTCTCTGAAACAGAAGTGAGTAACTTTTCCTTCAGAATTCATTTTGAACAGACCATCACCAAAAAATCTTCTCTGACCGTATCCCAACATTGAATCATGATGGCAAACTAGCACCGAGAGGTCGTATTTGAACTCATTTGCAGTTCTCTTGGCAATTAAGCTTATTTTTTCATTCCAGTCCAAGTACAAATGTGGATCAGTGAACAGAGTACTGGAAGCGCCATTTGCAGGTACAGATTGCAGTCATCATTAAATGAGCCAGGAGGTGGACACTGGTTTTACCGGGGATGGGGCAGGGTACTAGCATATAAAATAAAATGATGGGGAAACAATGAGGTTATTAGAAAAAGACCATTGCTCATATTTGGGGTAAGCAGGTCATTTTGAGGTTTGTGTTTTAAAGATAAGGATGCTGCTACATCATATGGATCAAATATGTAGCACAGCTGTATTAGAATGAAGCTGCACCTAAGTGGGAGAAAACCAGTAAGTAACCTCTAGAAATGCTATCTGCCAGTTAGGGGGTAGGGGGTGGAAAGCACCTAGGTAGACTCCAATTTACTGAGAACCTCAATCAGGACCACAAAGCCCGAAACATTTTTGTATTACAGAAACAGCCTCTTGTCACACTGGCTGAGTTTGGAAAACTGAAGGGTATATTGTTTTCTTTCTTTTAAAAACTAAATTATATGATATGTGTTCAGGCTAAAGACTCTAAATCTTTCTACCAGCACTGGAACTGAACCACTTCCAAACCCTATGACATGTAAAACCAGAGAGAAGCAAAAGCCATACCCATTATTAGTATGTGCTCCTCTCCTTTCTGCTTTAAGGGATTGCAAACCAGTACTACATTAAGAGTCAAAGTATTAATTCTTCAGCATTCCAGACAACTAGAAAGCACATTCACTGAAGGCTGAAGGTGAGGGAGTGGATGGTTTAACCTTAATATGTGAAGAATGGTGCCAATAGAGAAAAAAAAAAATCCAATCTCAGTAAGAATTAATGTAAATTTGGCTAAAAAAAAGCCACCAGGTAATCCAAGGATTCACTGTGGAAGAACTCATGAAAGTACTCTGAAGTATACACGACAGGTCTACATATCTCCCTTGTTGCAAGTAGTTACTTGAAATTCAAGATGAAGCTTTAGTTTTATCTTTTAATGTCAGTATTTTTTTTTCCCACTTTAAAGGGAATGAGGAGGAGTCCTCTTTCTTCCCCCATAGAAAAGGGAGCCACATTAGTATGTGTACATTCCCATGACTCTTAACGTAAGTGCAGATCTCCAAAGCCTAGGGATTTTTCCGTAAGAGTCAGCTGTTCTGGTTACCCTTTCATTACAATGGTATTTCACCACAGAGAACCAGAGGTTTTCCAGATGTGTATAAGAGAGCAGGTGCGCAAGGCAAGCAAATGAGCGCAAACAGTATTATGGAAAACATTTGAGAAGTTAGCTCCATGAGGACTGTGGGCTCCACAAGAGAACTCGACTGGGTAGCCTGGTCTGACCCAGGAACATGAAAGCAGAGTATTGCTTCAAAGCTGGAAACCTTCCATAGGAGCCTCACACTGCTGGAGGATGTACTGCTGCTGGCTAAGGTCAACCTGGGGAGCAATACTGCTGTCTTCATCTTCGGTCCCAAAATAATGCTCAATAAGATCAAAGGCCTTCTGGTAGATCTCTTGGTTTTCATGACTCTGTAGGAACTCAATTTTATCCAGACCATAAGCTTCTTCAATCAAAGCACAGTAAGGGTTAATGCCAGTGCCATTTCTTTTGGCTTCTTGTTCTCCAAGCCTCAGGATATTTTCCAAGCCATTTAAGGCAACCTGTACAATCTTAGAGTCCATGACAGTGAGAAGATCACAGAGCGGCTTGATACAACCCAATTCTACTAGGTACTTGATCTGTTCAGCTGATCCTCCAGAAGTTGCATTTGTGATGGCCCAAGCAGCTTCTTTTCTAGTTCAAAACTCAGCAGTTTATAATATACTAATGAGAGCTGAGAAAATGTTAGCATCTATCACAGTCTGGATCTGTGCCCTATTTCCAGCTGTGATATTGGATATTGTCCAACATGCTTCCTTTTTGATGGATTCTTTTGGGCTACTCAGCAAATGCAATAAACTCTGAAGAGCTGAACAATTCAAAATTACCTGTGTCTGAATATCATCTCCTGTGACAATGTTTTCCACAGCCCGCAAAGCCGGAGAAACTACCTTATAATCATTATGCATTAGCAGCTCCACAAGTCTCCTACACACTCCTGCATCAATGACTGCTTGAATTTTATCATTGGGTCCATCTGATAGATATGAGAGGCCCAGCATGCATCAGCCAAGACATCAGTGTCGTTGACAAAAAGCAACCAGGAAAGCACATTCAGACAAGGGGAAACCTTTGCAAATTCTGGAGGCGGACTTTTCCCTCTACAGAGATTAGACAAAGCCCATACCGCATTCCAGGTCATGGTCAGGCGGTTTTGCTTTGAAAATAACTGCAGAAGAGGAGGAAGGATATTGCAGTCTAAGACATACTTCCTGCACATGGTACTATCTCCAGCAATGTTTCCCAGAGCCCAGACTGCCTGTTCCTGTACATCTTCAAACTCTGAGCTGAGCAACTCTATGAAGATGGGCACTGCTCCTGCCTGAATCACAATCTGGGTCTGAAGAGAATTTCCTGAAGCAATATTTGTCAGTACCCATGCTGATTCAAACTGCAGTGTACAGTTTTCTTTTTGTTTGGGGAATTCCACAAACCTGGCCACTACTCCTGGGGTGCTGATAACTTCATCAATAGGAGGGTTAGGTTCTTTTGAAAGCAGTTTTCTGAATTTCTGTGTTGCAGAAAGCTGTTGCTCTGGGCTATTAGAAAATATCATCTCAATCATATCAGAAGTAATAACACCACCTGATGCCATCTCCATGTTATTAATCTGGGCCTCATGAAAGCCACCATCTGACATAACTTCTTCCTCTGTTTCTTCTTCTGCTGTAGCAACATTTCTTCGCTTGAATAACTGCTCCTCTCTTTTCTGTTTTCGTAGCTGCAGTCCTTCTTCCTTCCTCCTCCTGCGCATCTCATCAGGATTTAAGGATTTAAAGATTTGTTCTTATAACTTTGGAGGCGAAAGTTTTCTTTTCCTGGGATGGTCATGATTTTGGCTCGGGGCAACCGATCCCGGTGCCACTGCTAGCGTGAGGCGCTTGCTCGCTCGCCGGCCCACCGTAGCTCTCCCACGCACAGCCTTCAAGTGCTTGCCCGCTCCTCGGCGGTGCTCACCAGGCCTCTCTCCCCACTGCCGCGCACCGAGCGCGAGACTCCTTTTTTTTTTTTTTTTTTTTCCCCAAACAGATGAACCAATAAAGCAGAGTCGGGCCCCGACCCCGAGGTCACAACAGATGAGCACTCTGAGGACAGAAGAGTGGTCTCATGCTTTAAGAGTGAATGCTATTGCCTGTGACTGTCTTGGGAGAGCTGCTATTTATTTATTTTTATTTTTTTGTATTTGGTACAGGGTCTACACTGTCTCACTACACAGATCAAACTCGTAGCGATTCTCCTGTTTTCAGCCTCCCAAACGCTGGGCTTACAGGCTCGCGCCACCAGGCCCAGTCTCAGTTCTAGTGTCAGCGCGCCTCAGAGGCAGGGCCGGCGCAGCCCGCTAGAGATTGAACCCCGGACCCCAGTCTGCCTAAGCAGAGAGGTCAGCTGAGCTAGCTGGTCGGCCCAAGAACTGTTATTTAAAGAAATGAGGCCATGGGTTGTGAAGCAGGGAACAGGGAAATTAAGACGAGGGGAAAGGAGGCCTTTGGAGGGGACTGCGCGTGGCAGTGATAACCCCAGGGAGCAATTTCTGAGATCAAAGGACGGAATCTGATTGTCAGCGGAAGGAAGAGGGTCAGGAGTGGAAGGATCTAATGCTATATTTTTTATTCTAATAGACAACATATTTTAAAGGTTTTTAAAATATAAAAATAATGTAGGGCCTGCCAGATAGATAGCTCAGCGGACTAAAGCACCTACTTTGGTAGACTGCAGAGGCCAGGATTCAAACCCTGGCCTGTCGTGCTGGCCCCGCTCCTGAGGTGCGCTGAGACGGCGATCGAGACCGGGCATAGTAGCGTACGCCTGTAATCCCAGCACTTGGGAGGCTGAAAATAGGAGAATCGCTACGAGTCCGTTCTATGTAGTGAGACTCTGTAGACCCTGTCCTAAATTCATTTTTAAAATTATATTATTATTCTACAGTATTTGGAAAAGTTTTTTTAAGGACAAAATTTAAACTACCTCTATCACATTACTATATAAAATATCAACGGTTAATACTTTGCTGCATCTTACAGTAATCTTTTCTCTATGCTTATTATTTTTAGAACTGAGAACACATAAAACATTCAGTTTTCTATCTTTTTTGCAAAAAGGTCAGTGATTTATCATTGCATGCATAGGTTGTCCTCTTAAAATTGAGACTTGCTATTTTCGGTGTGATGCATAATATTTGCTCCTAAACTTTACTATTCCCCTAAGACTGTGTGCATAAAATGGAACTGCTGCATCAGAACCCAGGAGCATTTAATGGCTCTCGCTGTATCATGCAGCAGGCTTTCAGAAAGATTAAAATCACAGTCTTCCCAGCAAGGATTCACTGCTGTGCTCCGCTGTTCAGTATTAGCTTCATTCCCGACACTGATTTGAGAGAGAGAGAAAAAAAAAGGTATCTCTCTGTTGTTTTGATTTGCATAACTTATGCACAAGGGCATCCACATGCATTTCTTGTTTAAAAGCTGTGACTTATTTTTAAGCCTCCTGATTAAAACAAAAGCAACACTGAGGAACACACTGATGAAGAAAGATTATGAAACTGGACTTGGATTAAGTTCTAGAAACCTGACAGACGGGCTTAGTCTGGACAAAGTGGAAGAGGCTGCTCATTTAGGATAACCAGGAGTCACAGGAGAAATCCTTCTCCCATCTCAATGAACCCTTTGGGTCACCTCCTGAAACCCCAGTTCCCCACACAATTATAGGGGCTCTAGTAAAGCACCAACATGCTAATTTACCCCGATTCCTCAGACCCACCTCATTGACCTAATCTAACATGTTACACTTCACCCAAGGGAGAGTGTATATTGGACAGAGAGGCTGAAATTCTTCCCTAAGCATTTCTACTAAAGGTTGAGCAGTACAGGAATGAGCACACAGCTTCCATACAGCACAGTGCCTGGTGATTGACATGGACAATGAATTTCCATGGCAACGCATTGCTAAAAAACCCCAAAACCCTTGCAGCCATTTTGCTGAGGAGAAAACTGAGGTTCCTATTTTGCTGGGCCAGGAGCCACCTTGTTATTAAATAAAAGATGACCTTGAATCCCGCTCTCTGTGCCAATGCCACTGCCCCCTCACACCACATCCACCCTTGGTCTGTGTCATTTCCCTTTGATAATCTGTGAGACGATCTGTTTTCGTCCTTATTTGAACTTCAGGAGAGTGAAGTCATGACAATACGCTAATGTAACATGGTCTCCGAAGAAGACTTTCACATCTTCATGGACTGATGCCTACGATCATGAGACCAGGGGAAAAGAAGCTGAATTCTTAAAGCAACACTTCTGATACCATTCTTGTCAGGCATCCCAATTGCTTTCCTTCCCTAGCCCCCGAATCATGAATTCTCTCCCTTCCCCACCTTCTAGAAGTAAGCTCGCCCACCTCCCCTATTCCTTATCAAGCTCATATCCCACGTGCCACCCTGCAGCCAGCACCCCGGGACTCCCTTGGTTTTTCTCCACCACCCTAGCTGACCAGCTCAGTGGCCTCTGACCTCCTGAATCACCCTGACTCTATGATGGGGCGACTCCCCATGTGCAGAAGTGACTATTCAGTGTCCAAGAATTTTACAAGCTGGTTGTTTGTGGGGGACCATCTGAGCAGCTCTCCTTGAAAGAAAAGGGACTGTCTCCATTTTGACTGAGCCTGATCCTATTTCCCCATATTGTTATGTACAGAGCTGGCTAGGACTTCTGTTTATCCTTCAATTGGCCTTAAGCAATGTGTATTGGTCTAGCTGAGGTGCTGGTGATAGTCTTTGAAGGTGGCATGCGTGTTTCCCTGGTAAGCCTGCGGCTCCTTAACGTAAGCCGGGTGGAGACAGGATGGTAGAGCTAATGCTCCGCGCTGCCAGCTGGGATCCAGCCTCGAGACAGAGGCTATGACTTCCTGGGGCATGAAAGACTACACCAAAGCTGAAGCCCTAGACTTCCCAAAACATTAAATACTATATAATGCAGATTATTCTCTCTGCATATTCTCTCTGTGTATGGCAGAGGTAAATGTAGGCCCCCCACCTAGCTCAGCTCACAGTACTCACCTACTTCCCACAATTCTCAATCAATCCTCAAGCCACTCCCCCACTGAATAAAAACAGGCTGAGGCCCTGGATCGCTCTCTTGGTTCCGGAAAGCCATGTCATGGCAGGACTTAGAGCCCCTTGACTCCCCGATGATTAAAAATATAATTTAGTGTCCTCATTTTCACCGTGGGTTGCATGAAAAGTGGTAGATTGAAATCAACTTGATGGAATTCCAATAACGTAACTTTGGGATTACAAATATTGGTTTCTTGGACTGAGACGAGGACCAGGAAGCATCTCCTACAGTTGTTAACATTATATTTCCTAAAAATTAAATTGCATACACTTTCGAGTAAATAAAATAGAAATAATGCACATGCTCAATGCAGCTCTCCCACTTTCTGACTCCCTGCACTCTTGAGGAGTTCGCGCCGCCTGCTGGCACCTGGTGAAAATGCACCCTCAAGGGCGCTGCCACCGTCTCGTTGATGCCAGTCAGGGGCGCCGCGTTCATTGCTGGAAACTAGCCGTGATGGGGCCTTCGTACTGTGGAAATCCGCAATGTACAATGAACCAAGGTGACTCCCAGCTGCTCAGCGGTGCGCAGCACGACACCAGGCGAGGCCCAGGAATGCGACTCAGGCGGGAGGATGCGAGAGACACAGGTTCAGAAGGCCTCGCTGCCCATCTCCAGGGCCTAGGGTCCTCGTGCCAGTACCACCTGGGGACACGCAGAGCGCCTGAGTTAAAGTCCTTCTCAGCCTCAAACAATCCAGTGCCCCCGAGGAAGCCTGCTCTAGCGAGGAGGCTCTGCTTATTTCTGAGGCCGGGGCCAATCCTTAGGTTCATGGTCAAGATTCCCTAATAAAGAAACTTCCCCAAGTAGTTTATTTAATCTCACTTCCGTATTTGTTTCTATTTTAGACGCATAACGAAAATTGCACGAGAGTGTTTTCTCCTGAGGAGATCGCAGCTTACTGACCCGGGGCCACCCACTCTGCTCTTAGCAACGGCTGCAGGGCCACAGGAGCCGGCAGGGGGCAGCACGGAGCTGGTCAGGACCCAACTCGGCCACCAGGCTAAGAGCACAGCCGCAGCCGCGCATCTTCCTAAACGCTGCTCTGCATCCCTGCATTCACCGCGCAGACAACCCGCCTTTTCAAATGCCAGACTGACTACATTCCACGCTTCCATAAAACAATCACAGAGTAACTTCATGCAAATGGCCCCATGCCAGACAAGCGCGGCAAGTATTATGGGATCGCCAGGTTCCAAAATTCCAGCTTTTCATGTAACTGCCCAGGTTAAGAAAGGCAGTAAAAGCTACAGATTATGTCCCAGAAGCCTTCAATTAGAAAAAAAAAAAAAATGTCTTCATATAAAGCAGTCACCACCCAGCATCACCGAGAGCTGCGCAGTTGTTTTGGTTTTAACCAACTCTGGGCCCGCTTGAAAGAATACAGGGGGTAAGGGGTGGTGAAGGTGCTGTATCCACGGGTGCTCGGGTTCCGAATAGAAAGCGCTTCACAGGGGTGGTTCTGGCTGGGTGGCACGAGCGTTAGGACTCAGGGGAACCCAGAGGCCTCGGCCATAGGGCCAGGGCCTTGACCGCAGTTCTGCAGCAGCTGGGGAAGGCGTAGGAGAGCCAGACCAGCAGGTGGAATTCTGGGAAACCGCTCTTCTTGTCCTGCGATGCGCTTCCAATGTCTTCTTCTGACCACGCCCACTTTTGAAGAGACGCAGATAGGAGCAGGGAACAATTACATCATATAATGGCTACTGAGCATCATTTGTGACCCAGGATTGTGGCAGGCACGGAGGGTGCCCAGGTTAGCATGATGCCAACCCTGGGCTCCAGGTTTCCCCAGACCACAGCAGTATAAATTGAGGGGCTATTCGGAAGGCGGGGTATGCACTACCCAAGGTTAAATTCATAATGAAAAGAAATACACAAGCTGAAAAAAAGCCCTTCATGAAACATCTAAGCATGGGGCACATTTGCCACTATTTCTAAAGAGGTGAGTGTCAAGGTTGAGCTGCTTTCAAGAAAACCTACCTCTGGAGGGTGCACAAAGCTGGTCCAGTGGAGGGCAGGAAGGAACCTCTGCAGCTGAGGGAAGGAGGAGCCCGAGGGGGAGCCAGAGGACAGTAAATGGTGGCGCCCCAGGATGCAGGATGTGAAGACAAGGCAAGTGGGGCAACAGAGAAAAAAGAGGCAAAATGCCCTAAGTGCATTCCTTGGTGACTGCAGGGACAGTGAAATGAGGCAGCCAGGTGGGGAAAGCAGAGGAAAACATGGAGAATGGGGCTTCTGACACTTTGGATTGCAGAAGTGGAGCAGCACAGAAAAGGCAGGTACCACAACTCACCAACTCCTACTCAGCCTGAAGACCCACCTCTGATGCCCTTTCTTTCATGAAGCCTGTCCTACTTAGCTTCTGCGAGTGACTCTCCTATATTCCAAATGCAGTTCATTTAACACTGCAAAAGCACTGGCGAGCTCCCACTCTGTACTAATCATGTCAGTCAGACTCCAGCAGAAGTCTCAAGGCAGTGCATCACTCACCTGCTTCTCCTCCATGCTGGCCGCAGGAGCTCAGAAATGGCTAGGAGGTGACAGAGAAGAGGAGCAGGTGAAAATCACCCTCAGCACCAAAATTCAAGATTTGGTGTCCTCCACTTGGCAGGGACAGGAAGCTGGTGGAACACCCTAGGCTTGGCAGAGCATGATCCACAGAGAGGTGAGAGTGAGGCCCCCGAAAGTGGAAGAAAGACAGTCAGAAGCATCAATCACTTTCAAAGGCAAGCTTATGGGAAAACCTTCAGGTTTATTCCACTAACAATTAAAATAAGAGCAGTAAACAAATGCACTCAATTCAGTGGTGAGGCCGAGGGACAGGCTCCACACCAGAGCCCCAGGGGCCAAGGTCGGGCTGGGAGTGCACCTCAGGGGCAGAGTGGCGGAAGACGCTGGAGGGCTGAGGGTGCTAATTTTAAAGCATGATGAACAACAGGAATGTCGGCATGGCCCACTGGTGAGAGGTGACAGGTGACAAGGACACAGAAAGCCGTCAAGGGCGCGGGGAACGGTAACTGTGTCGAGATAAACAGCTCTTGTGAGGCCTGCGAGACTCTGAAGTGGCCCTTCAGAGCTGAAGGCCTGGGGCACCCAGGTGGCCTCTATTCCTGGGCCGCCCAGATGTGCCGGCTGGGACACCCATGCCTTGTGGGGAGGACGCGTCCAGACACGGGCGCTCACCCATCTGGATTCCCAACTTCAGTCCAGAAAGTCCTTGGACTTCCCCCTAGTTTCTGTGAATTCCCAGAAACCTAACGAGAGGCTTTTTCAGATCATTTAACCTGCCTCCTTCTTCCCAGTGAGGAGCCTGGCATCCAAAGAGACCGAGTGGCTGTCTAAGGTCACACTGCTGGTCACAGGGGACCAAAGAACAGGACCAAACTAGCCTCCAGGCCATGAGTCTTGAGATCTTTAAATACATGTGGTGGAGCAAAGAAAAAGGCAGGGAAAGAGGAAGAAGCAAGGGGACCAGACCTTCTCCACCGCCCGACTGATCCCTTCTGCTTCCTGGGCCATATTACTGCCCGCAGCTAGAGGAGCAGCCTGGATCCTGCTCTACAGAATCAACATGTGGGATTTGTCTTCTTTACCCACTGGTAGCACATTCCCACTGGCTTGAACCACCAGTGGTACAAGCATGAGAGTCCCACCCCGATGCACGGGACATTCCATTGGGTGGTACAACCTGGTCTCACCTGTGCATGCCTGCTGTGGAAGTCTCAATCCTCTGTGTTCAAATTGTGGGGGCCAAGTTATTTCACTGTTTTTGCCATGTTTGAATCACTGTTTAAACCCTTTGTTGGGCTGGGGAGTTAGCTCAGTGGTCTAAGTGCTTGCCTGGCAAGCACAAGGACCCTGGTTTGATCCCAGGACTGCATGCTATGCTGGTCCCCGAACCCTGGGTGCACTGCACTAGGCACTGAAACCAGGCCTGGTGGCACACACATTAGGGAGTCTGAGTCAGGAGGATCACTATGAGTCCGAGCTGCGAAGTGATTTTGGAGACTGGGCTTCTCCACTTACTAACTCAGGTGGGCTTTGGTCACACGGTGTGCCCCATGCTGAGTGGCTCCTAGATCTCGGCCCTGTTCTACGTGGTTTATCTCCATGAACTCGTGATTCCACACAGTCTAATGAGGTGAGCCCTCTACATATTACACACATGAAGCCAAGGTTAGTAACTCACCCCTGACGGAGGGACCACTGATCCTCGTGAGCCTTTGGAAAACTTTCAGGTTTTCCAAAACATGGTGGGATGCTGCCATCACCTTCAAATGACGTGTGGGCCACAGACCCACACCTGGCACTTGCTGCTGGGAGCCCTGGCTCACCCCTGTCACTCGCTTGTTTCCTTTAACAGCACCTAGCAGTCACCATTCAAAACCTGCTCACATTTCTAGAGACTTCTGGAGAACTCAGTAAAGGCAAGGCTATACCTAAGTCATGAGATGCAATCAAGCAATACCATGAATGCTACTGAGGAATGTCACTGAGTGGGAAGGCAAGATCTTCAGCCCCAGAAGCTCAACCTCAGCTTCAACTTGTTCTGTGCAGTCAGTCAATGTGAGGTGCAGTTCACAGGAGGGGTGTCATCTTCTTAAGAATTATCATCTGGGAGATAGCATTTGGATTATGGCCATGCTCCGGGGAGCAAGGTTCAGAGTTTTCAGTGGAAGTCACCCAGTTTTCCTCATGGGGAAAAGAGTATCAGTCAAGACCTGACCTCAAGGTTATATTGATTGAGTTTGAAGTAGATTGGGTGGGTTTGTGGGAGCTGAGCGTGTACCCAAGTGTGTATTGTGTGTATTGTGCACAATATTCTATTATGAGGCTCAACTAAGTGCTCAACAGGCAATGTGTGTAGGAAATAACCTGAAAATTGAGCAAGTAGCCTCATCCTCCATCGTAACAATGCTGCGTCACACACCTCTTATGGCATGGAAATTCCGGTAAAAAGCATGACAGTGTGTCCCCACAAATGGCCATGAAAGGTAAATGCTTTGAATTAGTTCCGGCCATGGAAAAAACCACAGCAGACCAGCTAAAGCCACACAGGACAGGGCACTTCCAGAACTGCTGCAGGAGGTGGCAAGGACCATGGAACAAGTGTGTTCCAGGGGAGATGGAGGCATTGGAAGGAGGTCAAAGACAATCTGTTTTTCACTGTAACAATTTTTTAATGTAAACATTCACTGTATGTTTCGATCCCCCAGGTATCAGTTCACTTTATCCTGTACCAGTCTACAACATGGTGGGACACTACATCACCTTCAAGTGATGTGTGACCCTAAAGCACAGATGCTCCAGGGACTCGCTGAAGGCCGCAGAGGAACAAGCGAAAAACTGTGCTGAGGAACTGAGCACCCAAGCGGCAGTGTCCCCTCCCTAGCCACACTGGTGTCCTGCTTCAAGCCAAGGGGCTTGGAACGAGCCACAGAGTTCTCTGCCTTTCCACTGCCTCAGTTTATCAAGCCACTCCCATCCCTCCTGTGCCTTCTCTGATGCTGGCCTTCTGGACCAGAGAGTTCCCCACGACATGGGTGAAGGAGCCTATGTGCGATGTGGGTTTCCTGCTGCACATCCCACTGGAGCCCAGAGAGCATGTGCCTAGGTAGACAGCAGGCTGACGCAGGGAGGCCCAGAGCCCCAAGGGCTCAGCTGTAGAATTTGGAGCAAGTTATACATGTTATTCACGTCCCTGAACAGAAGCAAGACCACAACAGCACCTCCTATGCAAGGTGTCTCAGTGACTTTTCTCTCCTTGCTGAGACAAAATACTCAACACCCAAAGCTAAAGGAAGAGACGCTAATGTAGCTCACAGCTTGTAGAGGTTTCAGTCCATGACTGGCTGGCTCCAAGGCAGGGACGCCCATGGCAGATGAGCAACTATTCATGGGGCTGGAAGACCACAAGAGCAACCACAGAGAGAGGGGAGCCAAGCCTCTTTCTGCCCCTCATATTGTACCCAGTCTTCTGGGATTAAGGTGGTGCCAATCCAATCACCGGCATGGTCCAGCAACCACCCACCCTTAATCCCAGCATTGAGTCATGAATCAATCACACACTCCAGATTCAGCCAGCACCAAAACTCCATCTAACACCGCATGAGGTTTTGGGAGGACGTCTAGATGCGAGCCATAACATGGGGAATTATAACATTAGGAATGCTACATTATAATGCACACAATAAGACTGGCACACAACAAAGCACTAATAAATAATCCAACCAGGTAGGGTGGTGTGTACTTTTAATATCAGCTGCTCAGGAAGCAGAGGAAGGAGAATTTCCAGTGCAAAGCCCATAGCACAATGCAATACTGTCTCCAAAGCAGCGAATGACTTTGATTGAAACCAATTCTTTCAGTAAGTGCCTACGGAGGTCTGCAATTCCTAGCTGTAGGGGTACACACAGCCTCCGAAGGCACTACCCCATGGAGGTTTTGTTTCCACCAGGGAAGCCAAAAGGAAACCCATGAACAGATGCTCATGTGAAATGCCCCTAACAGTGACCCTGCAGAGCCCAGGCGGGTGACCTCACCTGTGGTAGGCTGCATGGTCCTCATCTCTAGGGTGCTTTTTTATGGAACAATGGTTTTCAAATATCTTGGCTCATGTTTTTCAAAATTATTGTTGACACCAAAGTGCTACGGCAAACAGAAACACTGAAGCGGTACCTAGGATTTGGAGGTAGATTTATTTACAACAAAACAGGCAGAGATTGGGATCATTCCTGAAAGATCAGGCTCTAATCTGTGGTGGTCTAGGGCTTATCTGGGATAAGAAAGCAGGAAATGCAAAGGCAGAATGGCTCGGTAGTCGGGGACCGGTTTGTGCAGTGTGCATCACAGTGGCCAGCCGTTTCTAAGCAATAAGAGCAACCAGGACTGGAACAACAGCTATTACCTGGGCAACTAAGAAACTGAGGTAGGCCGGGCGTGGTGGCGCATGCCTGTAATCCCAGCACTCGGGAGGCTGAGGCAGGAGGATTGTTGTGAGTTCGAGACCAGCCTGAGCTGCAAAGTGAGCTTAAAGCCAGCCTGAACTGCATAGCGAGACCCTGTCTCAAAAAGACAAAAAAAAAAAAAAAAAAAAAAAAAAAAAAAACTGAGGTATACCAGCCAGGGGAAACAGCTTCTGCTACAAAAGGGCTTTTAAAATATGGATGAAATCAGTACTTATCTACCACACCAAGAATCAAAGCGTGAAAGCTGCAGAAAGCCACAGAGCAGCACGCTCACCTCACCCAGGCACTATCTAGAACACTTCACATACACCCGGCAATGACAGGGTGTAATGGTAAGAACACCCCACCCCCTGGCTGCCCACTTGTGGATATCCATGTTCCAGAGAATGCTCAGGTGGCGGCCAGCTCCAAACAACTAATCCTATTTTATTCCTCCATGATCCCTGGTGTCTTCTTCCTTATTTTTCTTCAATTAGAAGCTGACAAGTGAAACTGCAGTTTTAATGCCCTCAATGTGCAGATGCCTATGATAGGTTTCTTGAGTCGAGTATGACCCACCTGTTTACCTTCAAAAAACAAAACCATATCCTAACCTCAATGCATGGTCTGTGGGAGAAGAACATTGTGAAATAAAATTTACCTCTCTATGGAAAATCACACATCATGCATCACGCACAGGGAGACCGGCAACTTCGTTCAGAGGTGTGTCACAGTGTCTTCCCACAGAAGTCTTGTCCTTATCTTATTGTGACTTTAAACAAATGCAATGGTGCAGAGCATTTCTAAACACAGATGAGGTGATTTTGCAGTTGCATTCCACCGCCTGGAGGGGCTTCTTCAATGTTTGTTTTGGGGTCCACAATATAATGCTTCTTGAGGCAATCTTTTTGGTGGTCTGGTTCTTGTTTTATTTTTTTTATTTTTTTTGTCTTTTTGAGACAGGGTCTCACTATGCAGTTCAGGCTGGCCTTAAGCTCACTTTGTAGCTCAGGCTGATCTTGAAGTCACAACAATCCTCCTGCCTCAGCCTCCCGAGTGCTGGGATTACAGGCATGCGCCACCACGCCCGGCCCTGGTTCTTGTTTTAATAACTACATTATTCTACCCTCTGACAGTTGATGGATTTTGTGTGCTGAGCCCTGGAATTGGTCTGTGTGGGAAAGCAGTTCAGGTTTTGGACAACAGGAGAAGCAGCTGATGGATGCATGAAAAGGAAGAGTGAAGAAAGAGAATTTCTCTTCAGTGACAAGCCAATCTGGAAGGGGAAAGGAAACCAACCCGTGGGGGGCAGGAAGAGGTGGTCTTTACTGACCACCTACTATGTACATATTTCATGCACTTATGCAGGTTACTTCTCTCAATCCTCATTGCTGTCCTCCTCCTCCTCCTCCTCCTCCTTCTTCTTCTGTTTTTTTGTTTGTTTGTTTAGTACAGGGTCTCACTACATAGGTCAGACTTGTAGTGATCCTCCTGTTTTCAGCCTCCCAAGTGCTGGGATTACAAGCATGTGCCACCATGCTCAGACTCAATTGCCATCTCAGCACACCCCAGGGGAGTGCAGGGCAGGTTGGGGATTGAAACCCCAGTTGCTGCGCCTGCCTGAGCATGCACTTTAATCTGCTGAGCTACTTCCCAGCCCCTCATCCTTATTCTTACATTTATTTTCTTTTTTACAATGAAGATATTAAAGCCAGAAAGGTTAAGTAACTCGCTGAGGGTCACATAGCAACTGGCAGAGATGCAATCTGAACTCTGGCAAGCAGAGCAAGGGTTGGCATCAGACCTTTACTGCCCCTGATTAGCATCCGTGACCTCCCTTCTCTAAATAGGAAGAGAGCTGATCCAGAATGTCCCCTCCCAAGCACAACGTGGCAGAATCCTCAAGCTGGGAAAATAGAGAAGGCTTGTGCCTGGGACACATTCCTGGGTCCCAAAACATGCATCAGGATGGGTTGAGTGCCCCAAATTTAGAAATCCTAAGAATAGAAGATGCTGACAAATGCTCAAAACATTTATTTAAGAACTAAATGAACCATGTAACCCCAAATTCCAGGGATATTCAATGCAATATCCACTACAGACATTAGACTTAATGCCTTTTGGAAACACACATAACCAGAGGCGTCACCCTGACACTTGTGACATCCAGAAGTCCTGCACTGGGCTCCTCCCTGGCACGCAGGGAGGAGCCTCATTCTTCCACAGCTCCAGCTGACTTGGCTGTGTCCTCAGCCTCTGTCTCCTCATCACCCTGAGTGGCCCAAACTTTGCATGGTCATCAAGGTCAAATGGGTTTACATGGTAAAATAATTTTAAAATATGCTAGGCACGTAGCAGGAACTGGTGTTTCCAGCAGCTTTGTGTTCATTTTCATGTGTTACCATTTTCTAGTCTTACTCTTCTCTCACTGCTTTGCTTTCATCCTCCTCTCCTCCCAGGATGCACTGCGGGACTGGAGGTCCATGCTGCAAGCTGAAGGGAAGCAATGAATGCAGTAGGCCCAGCCCAGCCCAGTGCCCTGCTTCCTGCCCCCCATTCCCCCGCCATGGCCCTGACATCGCTCCATGGCTGCAGAATCTTCCGTGGGCACCAGAGTTTCCAGGATGATGGAGGAACCAACCCAGGGCAATGCAAACAGGAAGCAACCAGAGCCTGAGTCACGGCTTTGGTGCCCTCTTGTGGCTGTTGCTTTCTTCTTGGTGACGAAAGATCCACATGGGCACCTGCCAGGACTCCACAGTTGGCCTTCTCCAGCCTGTTTCGTACCCAGACTTTTGGCAATGGGATAGGGCACAGGGTGGAGAAGTGGAGAAGCTATGTACCCCAAGGCTGGGGGTGAGAGCCGTGGGGGTTTCCTGCCACACTGAGCGGCTGTGGCTCCCACCCTGACCAGAGGTCAAATGAAGCATTTCTTCCTGTATTCTCTCTCTCTTCTCCCTCTTTCTCTCCCCATCAGGAGGTTAGGTTCATGAGTTACAGCCCAATTTCCACCTTCTCCATTACCCTTTACACAGTGACTGGGACACAGCTGGAACTCACTCCATGTTTGTAGGTAAAACTAACAAATAGCCTGCCTGAGATTTTCTCTGGAGCAACACCTTAGAATCTACAGAGGAGAAAGTGTTGGATCTCTGTTCTGGAAGGCAATGGTAGATCCCAAGGACCTGGGACAGGGGCAGATGGCCAATCCTTCTCTGTCCCCTTGTGTCACACGTGCAGCTCACCTCTCCCCTTAGGTCTGAAGGGCCAGAGCCTGGAGTTCCCAGAAGCCCAGGGGCTTCCCCTCTTCCGGGGCCCGCCCTCTGCCCAATCTCTCCCCTTTCCACCTCTCCTCTGGGAGTGTGCAATGATCCCTTAAGTAGCACCTTCTCTCCCTCCACGCAGACTTTGTCTTTGCCATTAAGAAGAGATAAATGCATTGGCTGGAAACATTGAGAAGGTAAAAGCCAAGGATCCAGCCTCAGAGCCAATGTGAAGCATCAGCCAAGCCAAAGCTGTAATTGTGAAAAGGTGGACCTTGCTGTGCTCATAGAGCAGCTAGGAGTCCAGGATGACAGAAGTAGAGGTTTCGATAGAAATGCACCCAGGTGTCCCATTGATCACACGGAAACACAGTACACAGCAACAACTAGAGAAGAACAAAATCAGGTCTGCAGGACACACTCAGAACTCACCCTGCAGTTGGCTCCACAAATGGAGCCCAGAGATGAGGGTTCAAGTCCCGATCACAACAGATCAGCATGCACACCAACAAAGGGCCAAGAGGCTCCACCATCTACCTCCCACCCTTGCTGCAGGGTCATGGGAAACAACTCCCTGGAATCTCTTGGTAGACTCAGCAGAGTTTTCTTATTCTTCCACAGAAGAAGGGAGATGTTATCTTGAGGAGAATCAAGGTTGTGATTTTCTGAAAGAAATCTCTGGATGCCATGGGAAGTGTCTCCATCCAGGCCCCAGGATCCACAGGCACCAGACAAAGGCACCAGCTACATGTGGGTACCCCCACAGATGCAGGGCCAGGCTCTGTGCTGGGTGGGTGGGGCTTTCACCCACTGGGGAAGATGCAGTCCCACTCTCAGGTGCTGTGAGGTCTCATGGGAGGGTCTCAGTTAATAGTCCTGTGGGAAATGGACCACTCATACTGAAGGGCACATGGAGCAGGAAGAAACCCAGCCCTGTGATAGTGGGCAACACCTGATCAGCAAAGGCGAGGGCTAAAGCAGGAGGATGGGATGGACGGGCAGAGGATGCACCAAGTGCAGAGGCCCTGGGAACAAGCTCACTGAGAGGAAGACACAGCCACCCATGGCTGAGCCATGAAACGAAGGGCTACGACATGGGAGAAGCTTCGGGATGGGTGGGCATTAAGAACCAGGCTGACCCTGTGGCCTTTATCCAGAAAGAAACAGCAAGTCTTTGATATATTTCATACTTAACAGATATGACTTTTGAAATAAACCCATCCTCACCCCAAGGACTCAGTGTACAAAGAAAAATACATGGAAATGTGGCCAGAGGGAGCCAGTCAGACATAGCTACAGCGGAGACCACAGCTTCCACACCAGAAGCCCTCAGGTCCAGAGATGACAGCGTCCAGCAGGGAGACATCTAGATCACCCTGATGCAGGGTCACCCCCACCCTACTAACAGTCACCCATGTCAAGGTTTGTGTTCCCTGAAATCAAAGGATAAATTTTGGAGGACAAAGGTGGTTGACAGTAGGAAAGGTTTATTGAGAGATGGCTCCTGAGAGACAGGAGGGGTGTCCTGAATGGGCTGCCTCTGAGGCTCTTTGTCAGGGGTGACTTATACAAAAAAATCATCATGTGGGCACAACATGGGTCAAGCTATCATCAAATAATAAGATGAGAAGTAGAGCTACTTAGCTAATGTTGGCCCAGAAGGGACGTGGGGCACACAGCGAGGGCACGCAGCCAATGTCATTAATCCATCATACCTTCTAAAATATTTTGGGAAGGGATGGGTCCAGGTGCTCTGGTCCCTGGCTGAGGAGTCTGATGTACGTCTGGATTAATGGTCCTAGCTACAGTTCTGTCTATTTTCCCTTAAGTTTGGTCATTGTGATTTTATCTTGAAGTTATGCCTTCTTCAGATGTACCCCAATTCTGACAGCCACAATCCTGGCGTCTGTATTCTTTCACTGACTTCCCTGGGAAGGGAGACCAGTTTCCCTCTAACTATATATTCTTTTCTATCTAATTTAGCTGTCTAGGATAATGGCGTTGAGGTTTGAGCACGAGGGGTGTGGGTGGGAGAGGCTCCGCTAGAGCAACTGGTGGGGGTGGTTTGGGGCAGGGCTGCAGGGTGCACTGAAAGGAGATGTGATTGGAGGGAAAGCACAGGGCTCCGGGCGTGGGCCTCAGCTTCCGGGCCATGAGCTAGCAAGGCAGCTGCCGTGTCCCTGGCTCCAAAGAGCTGCTGATTGAGGTACAGGATGCTGGAAATTTCTATGCACAGCTGACCATGAAAGGCCTGGGCACAATTTGCTAGGGGCAGGGAGAAGGAAGATGGGGAGAAGATTGGAGTGGGAAAGACACTCACAGTTACAGCTGAATTCAATATTCTGGCTTCCCTAATTTGTTTTAAAATTTTCCTTCTCATAGACAGTCTGGATTTGCAGTTCCCCTCGCCTGCTAGGTGTGACTTCACTTTTATTTATTCTCATCGAGAAATACAAGATTCCACAGAACAGGCACACCACTTATTGCCTGCCCTCTTTTAATTTTAACCCAAGAGTTATTTGTAAGTTAGAGATGAGGGAAGCAGCAGTCTATGGTCTGGGCCCATGAGTGGGTGAGCCCTGCAAGGAGATCCTGCTACATGCATGGCAGTTTACTCACTGCCCAATAAAATGTGAGAGATAATGAGTTTGTAGTATGAGCAAAATCTGTCTGTACATTTATACAGCAAAGCCATGGAAATTGGGCTGGGGAGATGGCTCAGTGGAACAAGCATTTCCCTGGCAAGCACAAGGGCCTAAGTTCAATCCCTGGTTCCGCACAAAAAAAAAAAAAAAAAAAAAAGCAATTTTATTCTAAATGAAATATATGGAGTCTTGATACATAGTACAAGGGAAAAAATGAAAAACAAAAGTATTGTAACCAAGATAGAAGGCTTAGAGTACATTATCTCAATTATCCTGCTACCCTGTTCTCCTAACGAAGAGTGAATTACACTGTTCTTTAGGATAGTTCTTAAAAGCTTCACTAGTGCACACTTGTAATACAGTGCTTACATTCATCGGGAGGACCTGGTACATGCACATAATACATCTTAACTCTTTTTACTTCCCTCCCAGTCCCTCTCCCCCCATCCGTCTTTATAAGCAACTCTTATAAATACTAAATGTACCTTGTATCAGTTTTACAGAGGTTTAATTTACCATAATAACTTTTTTTTTTTTTTTCAGAACTGGGGACATAATAACTATTTTGTGTCAGCCTGAGTTTTATCCCCTGTTGCTGGGTATTTCTTTTTCAGGGATTATGAAAATCCATTGATCCCTTTAGAAACAAACGTGAAACATGAAAATTATGCATGACCAGCAAACCTGGCCATCCACGATCAACTGAGCATCGTAATTGGCAGGTGATGTTACTGAGGAATTAGCAACCCAACATTCTTGTCGGTGACCATAGCCATCGTGGCAAGGGCTCTGGCTTTGAGGATTTACCAAGTAAAAGTAGGAAGGTGGACAACCATGTCCTTCTGCTCCATCAGGAATCAACAGGGCAATCCTTGAACTGTAAGGTGCACTGGTTATCTTACTTTTGAGAAAAGTGCACTCTAACTTACCAATTAAATTATGTGCATGCTCTGTCTAGCTTGGGGTAATTTCCATACCCCTAGGTGTCATTAAAAAAAAACGAGGTTAACAGTAATAAACAGTCAGTGACAAGATCAAATTAGGTGCTTTTGCAGTACTGAAAATTGCAGATAGAGATGACTGGAGGGAAAAGGGGTCCATTCTGCCCTCAAATGCAGAGAAACTCCAAGGCCCAACCTAGTAGGGCTGGTAGAACAGGTCCGCGCATGTTCCATGGAGCAAGGACCTCTGACCCCAGAGCACTAACCGTACATTTGTGTTGCTGCAGAAACAAGGGGAAGCCGAGGAGGCAGGTGCACACAGCTGGTCGCCTTGGTGTAGCTGTGCTTCTGGCCTAGTGGGTTGCAGGCCTGAGATCCTCAATCTTCTGAGGACATCAAATATGACCAAATGAAGAAAGGGTTGGGTCAAACAACAGGGGTACTCGGCTCAGTGATAACCTAGTGAATGAACCATCTCAATAAAACTTCACACTGGCCTGAATCCCTCTATGTCTGGCATCCAGGCGTGGGGCAGGAAGCTACCCATTGGGGAAGACTTGCTCTAAGCTCTGAGAAGCTGCCTCAAGGGGGCCTCCTGCCGTGAATTAGAAATGGCCAGAGAAGATCTGAAGAATTTCATTTTCCTAACTTGGGAGGCCAAAGAAGGAAACCCAAAAGGAGGTGTTAGGAAATAGAATGAAGCTACGCTAACTGGGATTCATGCTATCTCCACCGACTCCCCATGCGAGTCTTACCCTGTGAGAGGAGGTTCTGGAAGAGCCACAAGGTACCTCTTCTGCATCTCTCAGAATGATCCACAGCGCCAGCAGTTCTCAACTGGGGCCACTTTGGTACCCAAAGGGACATGTGGCAGTCTCTGGGGACCATTTTAGTGATCATAATTGGAAACTGGGCCAACCTGCTGGCACCTAGTGGGCAGAGGACAAGGGAGGCCACTAAGCACGCTGCAATGCAATGCCACTAAGCACAGAGCTGCCCTCATGCCAAGGATTATCTGTCGCAAATGTCAACATCTCCTGGGGGAGCAACTCTGGAGTGGATCTCCCCACAGCAGGGTCTACACCGCCCGCCGTATTTCTATTCCTGGCAACAGAGCTTCTGACAATTAAATACGTTGTTGCATCACATTATTTATTAATGGTGACATTTCTATATGGATCAGAATATAAATCCGCATTCTTGTTCCAAGAAATAATTAATATCACTGAAATGACAGCCTGTGCCATGGGAAAGTTTATAATAGGTGGCATTAGTTATAATTCTCTCCACACTGAACGTATAGGATTCTTAGAAGATTATTCTTTAAATCACTTCCTTAATCATATGAAGCATCAAGTGTGCTAAAATCAATCATTAAAAACTCAAATACTCTTTTTATAATCATTTTTCTTTCCCAGAAAAATGTCACTTTTTTATTCAGCTACTGTGCTACGATTCTTGACATACTATTTTCTTCACAAAAATGCATTGCCTTAAGCGAAGCATCTAAGGAAAACTGTTGCAGTACCTAATGAATATGAAAATAAATATATATCATACTCAGATTCTAAAAGGCTCTGTTCTCATTTACCTTCTCTTTCTAATGTAAATGCTATTCTCTTCTAAAATGATTGGACCTACTTAAATTGCCAATCACAATTTACTCTCTGTTGAAACTCGTGGGGAGGAAACAGTGGCAGGGCAGTGTCCCATGTTCAAAAGACTTCTGCTTCCTGAAATTAAGAACTGGAAATGGCTTTAATTACTCACAAAGAAAGCAGGCCCAACTAGTCCAGTTTTCTCCCAGAAACTGATGAAAAGATAAACCAAATGGAATGTAAAATAGTGAGGCAAGATTGCATTGTCTATCCAGAAAACTTTTTTTTTTTTTAATTTCAGAAAACTACTAAGGAAGTCACCCCCAGGCACACTGGGCTTCACACAGAAGAGAAATAGAATTCCCCACAACCTACATGGCTCTCTAACTATGGATTCCACTTTCTGGCGAGTGCCAGGGAAGGATGCTTAGGACTGTTTGTTTGTTTGTTGTTGTTTAAAGGGAGGAACTGTGCATCTTCCCCAGCCAAACTGCAAAAGGGGCAGGGACGATACTGAACACTCTGGGCTGGCTGGTTGAGCAGACATACTGGTTCGGGTTCCGAGGCACTCACTGGGTTCACTGCCCTTGACACCACCTCGATGTAGACATCTTTATAAGGCTGATAAGCAAAGAACATGGAGTGGACAGGACACTGCTTTGGGGCATCAGGAAGGACCACTGACAAGGAAGCCAGGGCCCTGCTGAGTTCTTATCTGGTGGCAGGAATCACAGTCATGACTGCCACCCGCACCTGCAGTCTCTGGGACACAGTCACTGTGGGGTACGCGAGCTGTGTCTCTCAGCGTCTCTGTGAGGGTGGGGGAGGTAATGTTCGGATTTGGGTGGAACAAACTGCCTGTGCCACACAGCTGTGGACAGTGAGATTGGGTTGAGGGCAGGGGTGACAATCACCATGCTAAGACTGTGCCATGCCATTTCTCTAAGGCGACAGAGACGTTCATGTGGGGGTGAAGCCTGGGCTTAGGGAGACAGAGCCAACTATTCGGAGTCCAAAACAAAGCCTGTCTTCACAGCACACCGCCAGCCACGCCAGGGCACCAGACATGTGACAGCACTTCTGTCACTCTGGCACACTATGAGGTCCTAAGAAACGGCTCACATGATGGTCTCCTTGTATCCCAAGCAGCTGCTGTCATTTATGCTTCATTGGAAACGCAGTTGTCTCCGCTCACAAAGTGTGAGCACCCCCGTGAGCTCAGGAGAGCCATGGCAAATAAATGGATCAAAGGCAAGCACATTCCAAGTGGCAGTTGGGTGGCTGACACCACGCTGCCTGGAGTTCCACTTACAGGTCTACTCCACCCTTCGCACTGCCCGGTCACCATGTCCAACCACTCATTTGCTTGCTAAATGTGATAAGCTATAACGATATTTGTGTAGGCTGCCTTCAGCCGATCTGGCCTGGATTCCAACAGCAACGTCCCCTCCCTTACATCCTAACCTGACATCTAGTGTCACTTAATCTATCACATGCACGTGTGGAAATACATCTTGACAAGCTTACACAGTGGATAAAGCCATAGGATTGAGGTTTATCACAACCCAAGCAGGCAGAGATGGGGCAGACCTGACAAGGAGCCCCTCAGGAGAAAGGCTTTCACTTACAGCTGTGGTTCTTCCTGTTTGCAGCAATGCATACACTGACACAGGGCAGACAACTTTAAGTAACACCCTTGACAAAATAGCTCAGTGGACTGAGCACCTGCCTGGCAAGCTCAGGGACTGCAGTTCGATCCCCGGCACCACATGTCGTGCCAGGCCCATCCCCAGGCGTGCTGAGTTGGCCGCCTAGACCAGGTGTGGTGATGCACATCTGTAATCCCAGCACAGGGAGGCTGAAAATAGGAGAATCACTACAAGCCCGAGCTGCCTGGTGAGACCCTGTACCAAATCTAAATACATGTTGTCGCAGTGGCTACAGAACACTTAAAAAGGCAGAAAATTTGGAGGTGGAAAAGTGTGCCCAAGACCTGGAATTTGAGGAGGCCTCTACCCCAACTGCATCTCGGTGACAGAATCATCACCGAGGTGACTTTCTGCACAGTCCAGACACAGGGCTATTCTTAGGATGGCCAGAAAAAGCACAGAGCTGCCTAAAAATAATGATGACTGAACACCTAAAGGCTTGGGTGATGTCACACTCCCAAGGAGCACCTCCCTCCTCACAGGTCGCAGCTTTAAAATAAGCAAGCCCACAGCGCACCTTCAGAAGAGAGCAGAGATTTCACGCACTGGGGAAGGAGATGGGGGAGTGTGCACAGCCACGGCCACCCCCGCACAGCCGCCACTAAGCCTTGGAGGGACTGGCAGAGGAGCCAAAGATAGTTTTTCCTCCTGCCACCCTCACTCAACTTGTCCTTTCAGAAGAGGTCTTGTGAGTCAAGACACATAATGAAATAATAGTAAGCTCTCAAGCCTTCTCGAGGCCCCACAGTCAGCACTTTCCAAGATAGGGCACAGCCCAAGGGGGACTCTTGTGCAGGTGCGAGGTACAGCTTAAGCCCCAGAAGAAGCACCACCCAGGGGTCCCCTAACAGGCGTCTTTGACAAACCCTGCTCTGTGCCACCCACCCAAGACTATGGACCAGTGTACCAAGAGCCTCCAGGTGACCAAAAATATAATCCAGGGCACCTCTCCAAGCACAAGGGACACATTTTGAGATCCCTGTGGCTTTCCACCATACAGCTGCTTCAGGCCACCCAGGAGAAGAAGGCTCAAAGGGTGCCTGAGCTCTGCCATGGCGGAGTAAGAGGCTGGAGCAGCCTTCTGACCCCCTAGAGGGGAGAGGCAGCTGAGAAAGATGAGGGCCCTTCCTACTCTACACAGTAAAAACCCCTTGGGACCTTCTCCCTGCCCGACCCTACTCCCTAAGCCTTTCTATCTGCCCTGTCCATGTCAACCTTCCCTTCCACCTGACTTTTCCTATAACCATGAGACGGTGGATCCTAAACTCTCTATGGTTGTATCAATTCATTTTCATCTTCCAGTAATGACAGCGACACTTGGGACATGATAGCCTCTCAATAATCATTAAATAATTGATGGCTGGATGGATTGCTGCAGTATCCTCTCCACTTTGTTAGTATAGTTATGAGTCATGGCCGTTAGGATATCTTGCAATATGTCCCAGGCACTGATAAGATACACTGTCTCTTAACTGTGTGTGTATTCAAAGAAGGCTCCATAAATAACACAGCCATCAAGATCCATTGTAGACCATTACAGGAGCTGTGTGGGGACAGGAAGGCTTTTGCGCCAGAGATCCATCTCTCTAGTCTTTGGGATCACCTTGTTTAGCAGGAAATGGGCAATGGAGAGACCAGGCTGGGTGGCTTAAACAGGAAGTAGAGCTGAAGCAACAGAAACAACAACTTCATCAATGGAATGCACTAGATTTTGCACTTACAGCTGTTCCTTTTTCAAAAAGATGACCTCGTGGAAGCACAGCCTTGTGTTTCCAGAATCCCAAGAAGTCCTTTCCCAGGCTTCCAAAGGAAGCCATTCTTGTTGTTCTGCAGCTATTTCTCAGCCCAGTGTTTATGTACTTGTTTTTCCTAAATGAAAACTGTTTTTCTCAGGCTGGCTACCCACTCAAGTCACCCAACTGAACTCTAAATAATTTGATCGCTTCCCAAAGTTCACATCCATGCTAAATACAAGGTCTTTGCACTGCCTAAAATACTCCCAAGGCTGTGCCCTCAGGGCCCTGGCAGGGGAGTGGGTCCCCCTGGACAGGTGTCAGCAAGAAGCCAGGCCCAGGAGAGGGAGGAGACCACTGGACACTTACTTTTTTTCCCCTCTTCCTCACTGTCCTCCCCCAAAGGGCTGGTGGTTCACCCAGAGCCTTTGCATGGGGCTACATCTCCATCTCTAGCCTTACTTGAAACAAAACAAATGAGACAGGGTCTTATTAAGTCTTTAAATTTCCCTGCCTGGGCTGAACCTTGCAGTTCTCAGGCCTCGGCCTCCCAGAGTGTGTACCTCCATGTATATCATGGTGTCCCTGCTCCTGTAGTGAAAGCAAAATGGCATGAGAGAAGCAGATATGCCTGAGATGGTCAGTGCCAGCGTGCTGACTCTGAAGACTCAATCAAGATATGTCTGGAGAGACCATGGAGCAGCTGTCTCCTGCCCCCTGGCAAGGCCTGGACTCTAGCCGCAGCATACTAATTTTCTCCTAGGACTTCTCATCCCCATTTTGCGACATGACAGAAGTAAAGCCCATAAGGAATTGATCTGTTTGAAGAAAAGAAGCAAACTGCTTGGGCTGCGGACACAGGCAGTGTTGAAACTGTGGTGCCTCTCCAGGAAGCAGTATGGCCCTAGCTCTTCTGGTTTGGAAGTCAGACCCAAGTTACTGTGGGGATGGATTTAAACACACTGAGCCCTGATGGCTTCTGGGATGCACTTTCTCACAAACCAGCATTAGAATGACAATGAGACCCAGGCCTCGCACTAAAAGAATAGCTGTGCAGCCCACCAGGGTTCCACTGAAAACACCTGGGTGGCACAGTAGGAGACGCCGCGCCCATTGTGATTTTCAAGCTTAGCTTTCACTAGAGGTGTTTAAAGACTGTTCTTTTGTATGAGTTAAAGCCACACACACAAAAAAGTCTGAGTGTATTTTAGCCTAAACTGCCATTATCATCTACTACTTCCAATGACTTTTTTTTTTTCCTCTCTTGGCAGTGAAATTTGAAATACTGGCAAAATATACGATGTATCTTGAGTGAAGCTGGATGTGGTGATGCACACCTCTAACTCAGAAGGCTGAGGCAGGAGGATCCCTGCAAGTTCAAGGCCAGCCTGGACTACAGAGCAAGACCCTATCTCAACAGCATACCCTAAGCTCTAGCCAATCTCTCTACATACTGAGAAGACAATTGCTAAAGATTCGTGAATCAATATAAAACACGAACAAAATCTGAGAAGCTAACCCAGAAAATGTTTTATGTGGTAGGTTGCACATGACTGGATTGTGACAAGAGAAATAAAATAGCAGAACCAGTAAGATTAATTAGAGTTGTTATGACTGAGGCTTAGTTTTTAATTTGCGTTTCCTGGAACCCAGGGGAAAAGAGTAATACATAAGTTTCAGAAACATCTCAATGAAAAGAAAATACCAGTTCCCCAGAGAAACCAAGTTTTCCTGGCACTCTTTCTAAATAAACATAGGACGAGAACCTCATACGGGGAGAAGAGGCACCCACCACAGAAGCAGAAACTTCCCGTGTGTGAAGGACTGAGTTAAGCTTCCCAAAAGGCCAAAGCTCTCAGACAGAAGCAAAACTGTGCTACAATTCAACAGAGGACTCGCTCTGCCGGCCCTCAGCCTCCAAGAGCACAGGGCTCCAGTTCTGCATGGTTCCCAGGAAGCACAATGTCCTCAGCACAACTCTGGCCTGCTCTGACCTGAGGCACAGAAGGTCACAATCTGGGTGGGAGAAAGGAAGAAAGGAGGAGGCGGGAGGAACCAGCAGAGCCCAGGAAGGTTCTGGCCCCACCAGGGCATCTGTTTAGTCACACACTGTTCCAACACAGGTATTTGACCTGTTTCATGGAAGGAGACTCAGACCTAGTAAGGGGGGCAGGAGCAGTAACTTTGTAGGCAGCAGAGGTGGGATTCAAAGCCCTGTTTCCTAGGGAAATGCTGCCTCTGGCAAGGCTCTCCCTCCAGCTATGAAATGTGCAGAACCTCAGGGTACAGGGCAGGGGTTAGCTTTTCAGTCACCCCCAGAGACACTTAGCATCTTCTCCTGGAACAGGAAGCCAGGCCTTCCTATAAGGTGACACACCCTATGTGTAAATAATGTACCTCACAGAATAATCTGGAGGTCTTGTACTACGGATAACCACTAGGAAGATAACAATGTAAAAAGTATTAATTATTGAAACTGTACTATAATTCAACTTTAAAAGAAAGATAGGTATACAGCTACATTCTCTTAATTCAATGAATAGAGGCATCTGCTCTAATAATGTTTGTAAATAGAATATCATGTCTGCACCTTGTACAACAAATATCCGCTATGAAAACAATATA
>PVKA01018125.1:0-44439 GCA_004027165.1 Ctenomys sociabilis | reverse complement strand
CTCCTCTCCTCTCCTCTCCTCTCCTCTCCTCTTTCTATGTATTTGGTACAGGGTCTACAGGGTGTTCAGGGTCTCACTATGTAGACTGGACACGTAGTGATCTTCCTGCTTTCAGCCTCCCAAGTGCTGGGATCACAGGCGCACAGCACCACACCTAGTCTCAGTTGCTGTCTCAGCATGTGCCAGCACAGCATGCTGGAGATTGAACCTCAGCTTCTGCACTGTGCCTGAGCAGGCGCTTTAGTCCTCTGAGCTATCTGCCCAGCCTTTTAGCAGTATTCAAAAGAAGAAAGAAAGAAAAAAGATCCATGACTTCAACCTAATCAGGAAAAATACATCAGACAAACCTAAATTAATATGTGTGTAGAATTTTTCAAAAATGCTAAGATCACAAAAGACAGGAAAAGATTAAGGGATGAGGCAACTTCAGGAATGTGGCAACTAAATGCAACCTCGGATCCAAAACTGGATCCTGGGTCAGGAAAAAGGTATTGGTAGAAGAATTGCTTAAATTTGAATAAAGTTAGAATAGTGGTACACATCCACAATCCCAGGTACATAGGAGGCTGAGGCAGGAAGATCACAAGTTCAAGGCCAGCCTGTCTCAAAATAAAAAAAAAGAAGAACTATGATGTAGATACAGATCAGTGGTAGAGCAGTTGCCCAGCATACATGAGGCCCTGAGTTCAATCCCCAGGACACACAAAAATATATTTAATAGTAGAGTATCTGTGTTGGTTTAACTTGACAGTTGGGAATGTGAATAAACACTGCAAATACTGAATGTGGCTAGGAAGGTGTGAAATTCCAAGATGAAGAGAAGTTTATTTTAAACATTTATGTTCATATTTTCTCTTTTTGAAATGGCAAGCCAACCATGTTAGGGCTTTGATCTGATTCTTGTCACTGAGAGGCTCATCTGATTAAAAAAAAAAAAAGCTATTCTATGCTGCTGCAAACCAGTATACATATTTTTCTCTTTAGCCTGACAATCAGGAAAAATAAATGGCTTTGGACATTTTAATCAGCCAGGACAAGAGAGCAAGCTGTACATATTCTTCCTGGCTGTTGGATCTATAGCTAGGGCTGCGGTCGCTTTCTGTGGTGGTGACCTCACGCCTTTCAATGAACATGGATACCTGGAACCTGTACTATGACAAGCAAGGTGGCAGAAGCACCCTCCTCAGTTGCATTTTGAGATTCTTTTATCCCTCAGCAGCCTTTAGAAACATCTCGCTAGTTGTCTGAACACTATTAAAATGATGAAGATGTTGTAGGCCACAGAGAATCAATAACAGCTCACAAAGGATTCCAGTCCACAACAAGAAAGGAAAACAGAAACAGATTTTTATCACTAGGCCAAGCTTTGGGACCCCACTGTTCAAAGAGCTCCAAATACAGGTTTCCGAGTAGGTGAGATTCTGCTTCTCTTCTATCCTGCAGGAGGAGGAAGGAGCTTACGATGGATTGAATTGTGCATTCCCCAAGTTCATAGCATGAAGAGCTAGCCCCCATGCAATGGCATTAGCAATGGGGTCTTGGACAAAGTGAGTAAGGGTAAAAGTAGGGTCCAGAGTCCATAGGACTGCCCCCCCCCTTGTAAGAAGAGGAAGAGACCCTAGAGCTCTCCCCAGCCATATACATGTCCACATCATGTCTTGTCCAAGCTTTATCCAGGACTTCCAGCCTCTCCAACTGCCAGAAATGAATCTTTGCTGTTTACCTCATCCAGTCTAGGATAGTAGGCTATGGTAGCCCCAGCAGACAAAGGTAGTTTTTTCTCCTTTTTGTTTTTTCACTTTATCACAAAAGGAAAGAATCTCATAGATAAGAAAAAGGCCATTCTAAACAACAAAGGTCCTCTGCCAATTTTAGTCACTGTTGTGGCTGTGGGGAGGGATGAAAAGGCAGTAGGAAGAAAGAGGCTACGTCACCTCTCAGTTCCTTTCAAGTTCTCTGTCATGATTGGAGAGTCCAGCAGGAGAGTCCTGAATTTCTAGCAGGCCATGATGCGCACACCTGGATCCCAGCACTCAGGAGGCAGAAGGTTGTCCACAAGCTCAAGGATGGTCTGGGCTACATAGTGAGTCCAAGAAAAGTCCAAACTACGCAAGCAGGATTCTGTTTCAAAAACCAAAAATTAAAAAAAGATGAGCCCTACTTTTCTGATGATGAGGAGGAAGAAGAGGAGGAGGAAGAGCAAGAGGAGGAGGAGGAGTGGGCAGAGGAGGAAGATGTTTAGAATCCTTTCTCCTTTTTCAAAGCTTTACTGATTGAGTGACCTGGGGTTTCTTCTGGGGTTCTTAAAAAGCATCCAGAAGCAAATGAACACAACAGGCTTTTCCTCTTTGCAGAGGCCTCTCAGGGTTATCCTAGGGAATTGCATGAGGTAATGGATGCAAAAATGTTTTCTAAAATACAAAGCATTCCATGCATGCAAGCTATTATTGGAAGGAAACAGAAGGATGAATCTCAATCTCAATCTCAAAAATCCCCTGAAATACATGCAAGAGGTGTCCCTATATGGATTGTCATCCTCACCAAGCACTCACAGACCATTTAGCAATTTCTCCAAGGCTCGCACTCATCCCCTCGATGACATCCCTGCCCTGAGACTGGGAGGGAAGGGACAGGCTGAGTCTCATAGCCTCGTCCTGTGAACAGCAGCAGTGACTGCAGAGGAAGGGGCTCGGTTGCTAGGAGACCAGCAAAAGTGGGCAGCTAGCTCCCAAGCAGGTTAGAATCCGGGGAGGAAGGATTTTAAAAGCCTATTTCCATCTGCTTGTGCTAGAATTGAAATTCTCTTCAGGGTCCAGCCACCAGTGATACAATCTGCTTACATTACTGGTATTGAGAGGCCCTTGAAAGGATCTATTTGTCCATTTCTAATGTGTCCCTCCTGCAGTGCCTACAAAAAGCAGTCACTTAAAAAAAAAATGGAATTGATGGAGTCCATAGCAGAAGTAGAGAAGTGACAGCAAGAATTAACCCAAGCACATCTGATCATAACCCTTAGACCCTAAAGAGGAAATAATTGTGCTCAAGCTTTGTGAAATTACTGCGCACCTTTCATAGCCTTTAAGTGCATCAGGGTGGGTGGAGAGAGTGTTTCAGGTCCATGAGAGGTGTGCTGAGCTGTTCTGTTCCTTCAGAGTTCATCTTCACGGACACAGCCCGACATGGACTTCTGGGCTAATTGGAATGAGGCTGACACTGTATTTAAGTTTTCTCTTTGAGGATTATGAAAAGAACATGATATTCAAATAAGAATTGTTTCATTTTGTTTTCCCAAACCATACAGTCCACAGTACACCCAAGAAATCTCTCTCTCTCTCTCTCTCTCTCTCTCTCTCTCTCTCTCTCTGTGTCTCTCTCTCTCTCTCTCTCTCTCATTCACTGTGAGCCCTTAGCAAGATATACTGATGCTTACAACTGCCTAGAACAGAGTATTGAACTCAGGAGGAATCAGCTGGAAAAACAGTGGAATAATAGGTGCACTTAGAGTCATTTATGGGCTGAGGCTTGACAGGCTTTGTGCCTTGTTACTGCCGGAGCATTGAGAGCAGAGCAGGAGTGCTGAATCATCAGAAAGAAAGAAGCTCGCGGGTCACAGGAAAATAAACCATCGCTGAAAGGGTCCTGGGATGCCCAGCAGCCATGCTTTATTTGGTTAAAGTGTAATGCCTGATGACAGAATGGAACAGGCATTTCAGTATTTATGGGGACGCCCTGGCTTCCAGCCTGCTTTTATAGGAAATTGGGGTGAGGAAGGAAGGACTACAAAGAAGGGATAGTAACTGAATGAGGAAAAAAAAAATTCCAGAAAATACAGGATATGTATAGGACAGTACCTTTCCTCCTAGAGATGAAGATTAGGGCAGACCTGAAATCTAAGAATGTGTGTGTGTGTGGGGGGGGAAACCCTCTAGTGGCTAAGGGGAGGATGAGTGAGGACACAGTGATGAGGAGGGAGGTGAATAACAGGATACTGTGCGTATACAGGAGAGTTAACTACATGCTCTGGGTCTAGCTCACTGAATCAGGTAGGCAAGCACCAGGGCTAGTTCTCTGTTCTTTCTCCAACTGCAATAGCTGTGTTATATACGGAGACTATTCTGGTGAAGTCAGTAATCATGGATTTTGCACTTGATCTTAGCCAAAAGGCCGAGAAGTGATAATCATGGATTTTGGAGCCACACAAATCTGAGTTCAAATCCTGGCTCTGCTCTTGACTAGCATAGATTCTTGGACCAGTTATTTATTTAATTCTATGAGGCTCAGTTTTCTCATGTGTGATACTCAAGGTGATGAAAATGTCTCACAACTTTCATCCAGTTCAACAGTGTTTTGGGAAAGCCCAGTTTCATCTGTCTTCTTAACCTGTGTTCCCACTCCAGGTTCAAGTACCTGGGAGTGGTCTAAGTGGGGACTATGAGGAAAGAGTTGGGGTCCCATAATTCATAGCACTCCCTGAGACTAGCCCATAAGAAGGACTCTGTTTTAAAAGGAACCGTGCCTGGGAGACATGATCCAAATAAGGCATCTTAGAAAGAAGGTTTGAATGCTTAAATTGGGAATCAACTGAAATAACTTCTTCAGAAGCTGTGACAAAACAATGGTTGCTATGTAACTTCAATAGTACATCACTGTAGGATTTAGGTTGCCCTGGCAGTATAGGCCACATCTGAGAGGAGACCCAGGGACTTGGCATCGGGTAGTCTCCCCAAAGAGACTCAGTGCCAGGTCTTACGGCTTAAATCTGGAATGTGCCCCCCAAAGTGTCATGAGCTCAGAGGCGGGGCTTTGGGAAGGTGATTAAATCATCAGCTGATTTGCTGTTGGAGGCAGGATCTGCTTGGAAGAGATGGGTCTTGAGAGATGGGGTTGGAAGTGTATATCTTTCTTCTGGCCTCCTCTCTTCTCGCTCTGCTTCCTGATCACCATGGAAGGAGCATCTTTGCTCTGCCCAGGCCCTTCCATCATGCCACCAACCATACAAGGACTGAGACTTCTGAAATTGAGCCAAAATCAACCTCCTCTTTTAGAGTGTCAGATATTTTGTCTCAATGATAAGAAAGTGTCTAAAACCAAATACACCTAAATTATTTCCACTGTCCCTGAGTACCAAATGGCAAATTTAATGCTGTCTTCTAGGCATGGTGTGAGGAACTACTCAGATTGCTTCAAAGCTTAGGGGTGACTAAGGACACCTCGGGATGTTACCTGTTTGTCTAGCACAGGTGCACAGTGGGATACACTTACACAATCATGACTAAGCACTGGTAACACAAATGCATGGGTTACACCACTATGTAAGAATGTAAATATGAGATAACAACCTGTATAGGAATTATACAATAAAGTTGCAGGTGGCTCCTGGGCTCTGGTTCTTGCACTCTTGTGCTCTCTTCTGCTCCCAGCTCCCTGTTCCCTGCTATTGCCGATGTCTTGCACACATGTGTTCTTTAACTTTGGGATCTCATCTGAAAAAACTGACACATTGGAACCCAGAGGATCAGGTTCCTCTGGGAGGTACTTTCTCTCACTTTATGAATGAATGTGATTCTGTAAGCCTGGTTCCTCCCCTTAAGATTTAGTTTGGGGAACATAGGTCCCTTGGCAAGGTAGAAGAGTAAGAGCAGATGAGTAAATGAGTTTTAGCTCTCAACAAATGCTGCATTTGGGGCTACTTGGAAGGTGGGCGTCAGCTCACTTGTTTATTTTTAAAATCTTTGTTTCTTTCAAGCAACATCAGAAGCCCAGCAGGAGCCCCTGAGTTTAGGTGGGAAGGACCTGGAGCTGGACTGGGTGATGGGCTATTGTAAACCACAAATGGAGGCAACTCCTTGGCTCTTTGCTCCCTGAAGAGCAGTAGGGGTACTTGCAGGGTTATCTGGGCATCAGGAGACCAGCAGCCTAAGAAGGCCCCCCAGGACAGATGGCAGCTGCAGGCCTAGGTACAGGTACAGCTTGCCAGGGCAACAGATGAGGTCTTTCTGACTTGAGCATCTACATTAGGCAAAATCTAGCCATTGACCAGTTGGATGTTCCTCTGGGAAATCTTTTTATCGGTCCCTCCCCTTGGTCCCAGCATGGATCTTCCTAAATGTGGCTATGCAGAAGGGAGCAGATTTGTAAATAGATTATCTACATCCACATGTCCACCTTCACAAATAAATGTGATTCTGTAGGCCTAGCATAGAGGGTACCACAAGGTTGACCCACTTCTTACTTTGGGTGGAAACTCCAGGTCACTCTGTCAATTACCCTGAGAGTCACCAAGTGGTTAACTAGGTTCTTAAGTCTCCTAGTCAAACTTGAAGCTTCACAACTGCAGTCACACAAGCCTGAACCTTCTCTCTGTGTTGACTAAACTCATCACATCTTTGTGCCTAAGAAATCATGTGCAGATGCTCATTACTGTTCTAGCCTGAACAGGCAAGGGGTTGCCTTTGGGGTGGGGAGGCAGTGGACTGGGAGGTATTGGAGGCTGAGTTAGTGTGACCTACAGAGTAAGTCATGGGATTCATGGGCTTGCAGAAGCAGATCTGGAAGCAGGAACAAGGATGGTAACCAAAGTCAAAAGCCAGGAGAACTTATGGCTTACACAGCAGATGAGCTAGGGAGGGTACCAAAGCAATGAGACAGAGCTGTCCTGTGCCAGGGCGGGGGACACATGTCTTTGGAAGTCAAATCAGGTGAGACAGGCATAGAGAAACAGGTTCGCGGTGTGGTGAGGACTAAGAGGTTGGACAGGGAGGAGGCAATCCTGCCCTCAGACCCTAGGGGCTGAGGCCTGGCAGGTAGGAGGAAGCAAGAACCTGGGACGCTGCCAGCAGCTAGCAGCCACCAGGATTCTCAGCTTGTGCTGCAATAGCCCAGAAACACCTGCCACACCCAAGGTTACCTTTTAAGGAAAGTGGCCTAAACCGGTTCTTTCCCATGTCGGTTGCTACTGCTTGAGCCATGTTTTGAGTAAGCCAATTCCATGCCCTTCACCATAACTGGCTTCTCTAGACATCAATGCCAAACCCAAGGAAGCCACTCATGAGCTCCCTGACATGGTGTGGCATGGACTCTACCAACATGAATAGCAAATTCAGCAATTATGAGCTGGATTCTGGGCCCTCCCACCAAGTCCTAGTTGAAGCCTGAATCTCCAGTGCCTTAGAAAACACCTGTCTTTGGTAACAGAGACTTACAGAGGTGATTACATTACAATGAGGCCATGAGGGTGGGTGGGCCTCACACACACACACACACACACACACACACACACACACACACACATGGGAGGTCACCTGAGGATACAGCAAGGAGTTGGCCACCTGACAGCCAGGGCCAGAGGCTTCAGAAGAAACCATACCTGCAGACACTTTGATCTCAGACTTGTTTCAGCTGCCTGATCTTTGGTAGTTTGTTCTGCTAACCCTAGCAAACTCTTACACACCCAGTTCATTTTCCCTTCTTAGGAAAGCAAGAGTGAAGTTAGGATCACTCCTACTCTGACCAAAGGTACCAGAATCTAGACAGAGTGTACAGCTGAGGATACAATGTGCTGTTTCACCATATATCCTTAGCTGTGCTGATAATCAGGCCGCTTCACCAAACATCCTTATCAGCTCCTGCTTGAAAACCTACAGAGTCAGGTTGACACACTGGAACCCCTAGACCGAGAAGCAGATACTGCGCTTTGATAGGTGCGCTTGATAGGACAGAGCCAGCCAGATGCCGACCAAATCTCACGCCCAGATCAGGAAGTTCTGGTACTCTTTGCAAGAGAAAATACAAGAAAGAAAATGTGTTTTCATGTTTATGAAAAATGGATCCACTGGCACTCTAATTAGACTTATGAGCCAGGTGAAAGCAACTGTGTTAAGTATTTGAAACTACAGGGAGTAAATGTTAGAGTCGGGGGGGGGGCCTGAGACCTTGTGAGAGTCCCTGGGTGGGATTAATATACCATGTGGAAGTGATTAGGCCCTGTGGAGAACTATAAAGCCCCCTTTTTCTCTTTCTCTATCTCCGTTTCTCTCCTTTGCTGCGCTGGCGACTGAATTCAGGGCTTCATGTATTTGGGGCAAGTGCTTTACCACTGAGCCATGGCACCAACCAAATCCAATTCTTAAGACTGACTACCTGGGCTGGCCAAATAGCTCAGTGGATTAAAGTGCCCACAAGCAGGCACAGGGGTCCGGGCTTTGATCCTCCAGTCTGCAGTGCAGGCCCCACCCCCGGGGGAGAGCACTAAGCGGGTGATTGAGATTGAACAGTGATTGAGACTGGGCATGGTGGCATGTGCCTGTAATCCCAGCTCCTGGGAAGCTGTAAACAGTGGACCACTACTGGTCCGATCTAGTAATGAGACCCTGAAAATCTAGTAGACCCTTCCCTAAAAATACAAAAAAAAAAAAAAAAAAAAAAAAAAAAAAGGCTGAATAACAGCTATTTGATTCCCTCTTCTTCTTCCAGAAAAAAAAAAAAATACAATTTAATTTCTTTTTCTATAATCAGTTCACAGAATGGTTATGTCAGCTATTTTTGCATACATTTTCCTCTTTTCCACAATGTTGTTTATAAGAATATTTTAAAATCATTTAAGGAAACACATATTTTGTTACCGCACAAAGGTTAGTTTACTGCTGTTTTGAATTTTTCTAAAAAGATGAGAATCCATCAAAAGGGAGACAAATTCGATTTGCTCTTTCAAATAAGTTTGGGCAAGTAGATAATGAAGTTTAAGAGTGCCATAGATGGTCAGGCATCACAGTGCTCCTTGGGCTCTGCCTGCTTCCACAGATGCTTTGCAGTTTTACTTTCTTCTGCTTTGGATTTGATCTGATTTGATGTTCTTGAGGAGAGCCTTGCATGAGGAGTGGGAGACAGCCTAAGGTGAGAGGCAAACTATTCGAACTCAGTGGGATCAAGGAGACCATCTCCACTGCTCCTTGAGAAGTGGCTCCTCTCCCTTCTCATCCCTTTTTGGGAGAGGGCTCCACCAGTGTTTTGGGGATATTTTCTGCTGATATAGCAGCATACTTGGGCTAAGTCATCTGTAAAGAAAAGGAGTGTATCTCTCATAATTCTGAAGTCTGGGAAGTACAAAGTCAAAGGGTTGCACCCAGTGAGGGCCTTCTTGTCCCGGCAGGACATGGTGGGGATCCCACTTCACAAGACAGGACAAGTGTGGAAGCTCAGGTCTCCTTTCCTATTCTTAGAAAAATGCTGGTCTCAACATGAGGAGACACCTACATGACCTTTGCTATCTTCATTACTTCTCAAAGCCTCTCCTCCCCTGCTTCCCCAAGTATGTACCATTAACATTTGAACCAGGAGATAGAGTTTACAACACATGAACCTTTGTGGGACCCATACAAACCATGCCAGGAGTGGGTGATACAGTACATGAAAAAAGCTGGTTGTCCACAGACTATGAGAGTCCTAGTTTCAGGGTCCCTCAGAAGCACTGAATCCCTACCAATAGCTAATTTGTTTTTGTTCTGTCCTCCCAGAAAATGGGGATCTTTGAGGGCAGCCAACTGTCCTTCCTACATGAGGGATGCTCTCATTTGCTCAAGCTGGACTATGGTGGACAAGAACCTGAGTACCCTCCAGAGAAAGAGAGGGGAAGCCTAGAAGGAACACAGTGGGGAGTGGTAAAAGGTTTCTTGCTGGGTCTTCTAAGCAATCCCTAGAACCTTCACCAGGAAGAAAATCAAATATGATCCTTCTTATTCATGAGACCTCCCATTAGGTTGCTGTTTGATAGTAAGAAAATAATTTCAGATGTGTAAATAAGCTATATAGCAGAACAGAGATCTTCAACAAGAAAACATTAACTTTCAAATCTGATTAGTTTAAATACTTCTTTTGTGCCTATAGATAGCTGGATAGATTGACAAGATGCTCTCTTGAGAATTCTCTCACCTCTACAATGCCATAGATTCTTTGTATTGGGAAATATTCCAGTTGTACTATTTGAATTTATGATAAAAGAAATGAGTGACAAATATCTTTTTATTATGTGCTGTGTGTAAATATGCACACTCTGCATGCATGCTGTATTATAAATCTGCTTGCCCACTGACTTATTTTCCAATCTGGGGCAACACCATGACCATGCATGCTGAATGTCCTAGATAAAGACAGTTTCAGAAGACTTGCATGTATTTCTGGGTAGCCTTAGAAAAATGACCTCTTTCAAAACACCAATTTCTTGCTTAGTGATTCATCTGAGGGGCTCCCAATGGGTTGCACCAGTTTTGTGTGTTGCAAGGGTATGTGAAAGGCTGAAGGTAGAGCTGTTTAAGTCACCATTTGTTACAAGAATGTTGGAGAAGCTGCTGCACTCTGGGAACAGTAATCAAAATCCAGAAGGCAGCTGGCATCACGTTACACCCAGGCTCCAGAAGCCAGGGGACTCAGAGCCCATCTGCCTGGATGCCACCACAGCTGCTGTGTCTCCTATATGAGAACCAGACTTCCCATTTGAGGGACATGGCTGAAAGCACCCTGTCCATTTGTCTTAAACTTCCAAAGAGCATATAAAGCATACAGCAACTAGCAATAGGGAATGGGGAAGAGCAGGCCTGGAGCAGAAATAGCAAAGTAAAAGTAGCCAAAGAGAGTGAAGAGTTTGCACCGTCTTGGAATAAAGTAAAAAGGGAAGGGTGTTCGCAAATCAAAAGAAAAGAAGAGAAATGTATTTTAGCAGGATATGGTTGCATGAAGAGGCCTAGAATTATAATTTTTTTTTTTAAAACAAGACTTGGCCTTTGTTCACCAGTTTTATCTTGGGAGGGTTGCTTTGCCTTCTGTTACCTCCAGTTCCTCAGCTGTAAAAACAGAAGGAAAGATAACACAGCAACCGGCCCTGGGCACCTGCCATGCGCAAACATCTTACATCCACAACTTCACCCTTTGTTCAACCACATGTTGGAGGCATTAGTGTTTTTACAGGCAAGGGCCTAGAGACTGACAACAAGATGTAACTTTAAAAACTCTTAAAGACATTAGATGATCTGCCCAAATTCTCATGGCTGATGTATGGTAAAGTGGGAATTTTGAATCAAGATCTGTTGGGAGTCTAGCTTTTTCCACAGAAAGAAGCAAGTTTTCCTGTCCCCTATAGCACAAAAATGAATTTAAAGGGTATATGTGAATGAAAGAAAGCATTTCCGGCAACTGTGAAAAGCTAAGTAGACATAAAGAATTCTTAGGATTAAACTGAATTCTCTAGACAAGCCTACGATGAGATAGTGGAGAACTGTGGTTCAGAGAAATGCAATTCTTTGCCAAGCCTGTGACGCTGCTTCCCAGATCACCAAGAGTAATAAAGTGAGTTAATGACTGAATAAAGCTTTTAATGGTGGGTTGGGCTACGTGACCTCTAAGGTCCTGCCAAGTCAGTATTTCTGAGAATCAGGAATTTTATCAAAGCGGTAAGAATGTAGCCTGCACTGGATCTGACCTCAGAGAAAACTGTAAACTCAGCAAGATGTTTCCTTTTTGTCTCTTATTTTAATTCTCTGTTCTTTCCCTTTGCTTTCAACCTTCTTGCCAGGCAGTCCAGACTCAGGAGACAGTCACAGGCATCATGTGCCTCGGAGAAAGGAATTTGATAAGTGAATTCAAACCAAGGGACAGAGAGGTGGCTTTTGATTGTTAACTCCTGCCCCGAAGGTTATGTGATCTGGGGTGAAGGGTGTCATTTAACGCCAGGAACGCCAGCTTGTTCATCTATAAGATGAGAAAAACTACATTTGGCACTTGTATAATTTAACTAATCTGACATGTGAAATACTTAACACATAGTTTATACTTCCATCTTTTAGATGCTTGGACTATTAAGAGAGTATAGTAATTCTCCATGAGGTGCCTGCATATTTTTAAAATGTTAACTAATTTGAACTGGCATCAAATATGAAAAGGTCCTTTAAAGACTTCTCCAAATACAGCTTCTCGAACAGCAACGGGACCCATGTCTGACAACACAAAACAAAAAAAGGAGGGAGATATAAACAAAGGACAGTTTTGTGGTGAAAACAAATATATATGTATATACAAAATAGTTAGGATAGATATACAGCTACTTTCTCTTATTTCAATGAGAAGATTTATACTAATAGTGTTTAGGCAAGATATCATGTCTGCATCTTGTACTATGAGTAACTACTACGAAGACAACAATATACAATGTATTAATTATTGTGACTGTCCTACTAATCTGTTTTGAAACTGTCTCATTGCTATTTTTCTCATTAAAATTAATTTAAAAAAATTTTTAAAAATAATATCTAGACAAAGTCATTCAGTCCAATGGTGGATGTTTCCCCCCTAAGTAAGGCATCTTGGTAGGAAATAAATTGAGGGTAGGAAAATGGGAGTATGGATAACTGGGGCATCCCTGGGCTTCTCCCTGTCTATTCCACAACCTACACCATTCTATAGCATTTTATTTTTATGGCCAACCTAGGTATGACAGTGGGAAAATATTCCTTCACTTAATTAAACTTTAATTATCAAGCCAATATTTTGTTATATGCAAGAAGTTTAAGGCTTGAGGTTGCCGACCACCGAAACTGGGCATGGTGGCACACACTTGGAGTCCCAGTGCTGGGGAGGCTGGGACAGGAGGATCACCATGAGCCCAAGCTGCGTAGCAAGACCCTGTACCAAATAAATAAATAAAAGATTAAAATAATAATAATAATAATGTTTTAAAATGGTTGTTGCCCATGGATGATCAGGCAAATCTGAAAAATTGTTGGATGTGACTATAAGAAATGATTCCCAGAATTCAGAGACCCTTTTCCAGAAATGGACCATGTATTGTTATAACAAAATATTGATAGGTTTGACTAACACTGATGTAGGCAGCAAAGGATGGAGATGGACGCCTCTTGGACCTGGCTTTCAGGAGTTTACAATCTGACTGCAGAAGCCTTGACTTCTCTGGAGTCGAGTAATAATTTATGCATTGTATTTACTTCTCCTAAGCTGGAACTGCTAAGGAAACTGAGACTTTCAGAGTTGTAAAGTGCAGCGACTTTTTGTCTAGTTTCCTCACTGTTATATTTCTGGCATCTAAGCACCAAGCAATAAACATTCGCAAAGGTGATACAAGGGGCTGTTGAGATCCACTGTGGAAATACATTTCGGCATATAGAAAGGTAGTAGACACAGCATCATCTTTACTCTCTTTCTCTTCCTTCCTTCTAGACATAGGAATACTGAAATGTGACTGCCAGGAATTCTAGTGTGTGACACAGAGCTTTCCCTTACAGCCTTTGCCTTTTGCTAATAAACAATAAATAATTTCTTGGAAACACTTGCCCTTTATAGGTAATTGGAGAAATGTTTACTTTGGTGATGGGATGAGAAAGATGTGACCTTTTAACTTTTATTCAATTGGCAAGTGAGGGGGAACAGGGAAAAATTACAAACTAGAGAAGACAATATTTTGGCAAGCTTTCATAAATGAAAGATCAGTACTGCTTAATATAGTCCCAGAGCTTTATAGGTTCCAGCTCTTTTTTTGGCAAAGCTGCTTCTTAGTTCAAAACGGGAAAATGTTAAAAGAATACATAAGGTTCTCAGAGATATCAAGTAGCGCTTTTTAAATACAATATTAAGTGAAAATGAATGAGGATCATGATTAAATGTCCTTTGAAACTCATCTGTATTTTCAAGATTAGGAGATAAATTCCAAGGAGACCACATTTTCTGTTTTGTTAAAAACCAAACTTTTGAAGACAGTTCTGAGTAGTGGGTTCATTACACAGTTCTCTACCTATCTCCCCAACATATTTATTTTGTTTTTAAAAATTCAGAGCTAATGAGTATCCACTCTTAAAGTGAAAAGGCAGGGGGATCACCTTCAACAATTTTTAGATTTCCAGGTTTTTCTGGTAGAAAATACCAAACGGGGCTGGTGACATAGCTCAGTAGTAGAGTTCTTGTCTAGCACATGAAGGGCCCTGGGCTCAATCCTTGGCACAGAAAGGGGAAAAAAGTTACAAGATCTGCATGGGAGTTAGGGGAAGAGGAACTAATATAAAAATTGATTGACTTAAATAATTTATCTATTTTAAATATTTTACATCTGTCATTTGTATACATATTTCTACAAAGTTATTTTACCTTATAACTGCAGAAATATGTATCTCCTTTTTAAGTTTTTTTGAAATTAGACAAGAAGCTCAAATACCAGATTTGTTTTGGTACCAGATACTTTGCAAACTTGTGTGAGTTCATTTTGTTCTTTCCCTTGAAACTTTTAGTTTGTTTTGTGCCACCATAGTGAACGGGTGGGGTAGAAGATGCCTATCAAGCAGGTCCCGGGCAGGGCACTTCCAACAGCTGTGGCAAAGCTGCCAAGGTTAAAAGACAGGAGTCAAGAGCGGCTACAAACCTGACTAAAGGACAGCCCTAAAGGACAGCCTGGCAACGGCAGAGCCAGGTCCAAATGGCAGCTTTCAATCCAGGAAGGCCACTTGTCTTAGTCACTTTTCTCTCCTCTCTGAGACAAAGTACCAAACACCCACACATTAAGGGAGGAAAGGTTTATTTAGCTCATAGTTTGTAGAGATTTCAGTCCATAGTCAGCTGGCTCCAAGGCAGGGTAGCATAGCAGAGGAACAACTGTTTATGGCAGAGGGGTGGCAGCAAGCAGCAAAAGCCCCAAGAGCAGAGAGAAGAGCAGACCTCTTTAACTTCCCGTACACTGTATGCATGCTGTCTTGCTCTAGGGCAGGTATAGCACTCATACCCCAGTCACAAACTCTAGATTCAGCTGCCTCCAAAAAGCCCACCCCTATGACCACAGAGACTTTGTTTTGTATCTTTTTTTTTTTTTTTTGCGGAACCTCAGACCCTTGCACTTGTCAGGGAAGTGCTTATTCTACAGAGCCAGCTCCCCAGCCCCAACCACAGAGACTTTGGGGGAACATCCAGACACAAACCTCAACACCACTCCAGTGGTAAACACAGGAGTAGACAAGGCCTGGAACAAGAGGCACTCCAGAGCTGGGCTGTTTCCCACTACAGTCAGGCTCCACCCTAGGGCTTCAAGGTATCTGTGTAAGATAAACAGGTTTTCAACTTACCTGTAAGACCTCATCTATACATAATACCACCTGAGAGAACACTACCAGTCAGTGGTCTGGGCAAGAGGGGAACAGCAGGGTCTCTACCTTAAAGACTTAGTAGTATACAGATCATCATTGTTAAGGACAAGTGACACCCGCAACTTAAAAGAGGAGGGCTGTATTGTGCCTCAGGGATTCTATTCCTGATTCACTGTCTCCACGGTAGAAATGATGCCATGGTGGAAGGGCATGATAGAGGAAGAGATGCCAATCTCATGGCAGTCAGGAGAAAGAGAGAGAGAGAGAGAGAGAGAGAGAGACAGACAGACAGACAGACAGACAGAGAGAGAGAGACAGAGAGAGACACAGAGAGAGAGAGAGAGACAGGCACAGGCACAACAGGTGATTGAAGCGACTTGCCTCTTCTGAGCACACCCCACCTCCTAACAGCACGTTTAGCTTCTGAACACATCAATGGACAAATGCATTCATGTATATAGTGTCTCTGTGATCTTGTCTCTATGCATGAGAACTTCGGGGGACATTTTTAGATCTAAACCCTGACAATCATTTTAGCAGATGGCTAAAGAAGGGTATCTAACATAGGCTACCAATGAAGGACTAATGTGAGCCTTGGTTGTTCAGGGGCACAGAAAAAATAAGGCAAAGAAACATGAGATGAGACTAAGGAGTAGCAAGTTACATAAAGTAGGAAGTCACCTCAATGAATTCTAGAAATGAGGCCAGTGCTGGTATAAGGAGATTATAAGATTGTGTTACCAAGACTGACACCTGGAAGAGTATTGCCTCTTGTTCTAAATGTCCCTTGGGGTGAAGCCAAGACTCTCCAAAGGATGGGCTGCATAGTAACAGATGTCTATTAATTTTCCTTCTAAAGAAAATGATAGATCTAATAACTGCAAAGCTTTTATGGAGGGGTCGATGCGAATTTGGAACTGGACTGAATTTAGAGCATTATGGATAAAACATAGTAGGGAACTGGTAAAGAGAGACTCATGCAGATGATGCTGTCTGAGGGTGCTTCCCTGAGGTATGGATGATATCGCTTTCCTCCGGGACTTCTTATTTCCCAGTGAAATGATCAGCATTATCTATCTTAATTTCTGATGCTTTTGCACCCAACAGATGAAAGCGCAGACGTACAAATGTGCATCAAGGTGGTGTGTGGTGGCAACAGAGAACGCAGATAGTGTCCTCTGAGCCCTTCAGGCTCCTTTTCTTGAATAAGACTGGACTGGAGTTCCAACTTACCTTTGTAGTAGAAAGTCCCAATGTCTCCAAGAACAAGATGGACAATGAGATCTCAACCCTTTTCTTGGACGGTACTCCTGCAGTCCAGATGGGGAGCCAGCTTGGCAGGGGGAATGGCTAGAAATTTAGCGACATTTTTCCTGTTGGTAGGCAGGCTCTTATCTTGGCTCTCTGGGAATTTCTTTGGCGTATGGAGTTGAGTGTTAGTGAGCTGAATGTAGAGTTGAAATGAACATTCCTGGAGAGAGGTATTTTGTAAAAATGTATGTTGGGTGACTTTCATGACTTCAAAGAGCCCACAACAGACACCTTTAATTATCAGAGGTAAATGATCCAAGTGGAGTGTGTATGTTTTGATAACAAGAATATAATCCCTTCAGAACAGAGAGAAAAATATAGTGATAATAATCTTTGGATTGAAATGGAATAAGTGAAGTTCTAGTTGTTGTGAAGAAATAAATAGGGCCTAGGAGTGTAGCTCACTGGAAGAGCATGTGAACCGTATACACAAGGCCCTAGGTTCAACACCTAGCACAGAGAAAAGCAGATGATCCAATGTGAGTGAAGTAACTTTCTTTGTGCCAGTAAGTTACGTTTAGCAGAAATAGACTATATTTCTCCCTTCCCCCGCAGCCTTCTCCTCAGTCCATGCAAAACAAATTGGAGTGAGACAACGCCATCTGCTCATTTCACACTCAGCGAAGAAGCATGGCAACTCCTTCTCAAGGTTAGGAAGTCCAAATTTAAAAAGACACTCCTCTAGTTGTGCAGAAAAAAATGCCTCCCAAAAGCAGGAACTCAGAAGAATCTCGTAATTCCCAAAACGTGACACTGTAAGGGCTGAGTTAACAAGGGCTTCCTGATAGGAGTGTCTCACATCGTTGTACTCAGTGGCAGAAAGCTTTCTTCTTTTTTTTAATACTAGCCAATTGTGTTTTCATGATTATGTACCTCTGATTTACATGGCATAAAAAGACCTTCATTAAGACCATAATGTTTAATATACAAGGGCTGAGAGAACTAAGAATTCAGTAGAAAGATAAGGCTGGCTCAAGTTGAGAGTGCTATTTTGTCCTGATATTTTTCTTCTGTGTAGCTACTACTTTCTTTTTTCTTTTTGGCAATCTCTTTTTAAAAAATTCTAAATCCCTAAATTAAACTTAATTATTCTCTTCATGATGATGTTTTGAATTAGAGAGGAAGCACAGCCATTTGATTCTTTCTCTATTTACTTTAGTCAGTCAAGCTGAGTTCAAAAGTAAAGATAGGGGAATGTTCTTACTAATTCATATGAAGGCCTCCAGAGATTAGAAAGACGACAGTGCTTTGGTTTTACAACCAATTCTAATCTCCATACAGTTAGAACCAGCCACCCGTTAAATAACGCTGCTCATGAGCAGATCCCTGATAGAATAGGTGGCTGGACTTGACTTACAGAGATCAAACATTTGCCATACAAAGTTGGAAAAGAGTCAAGTTTCATGCTTTCTATAGTATGCATCACTGGTAACTTATGATCCCCTTAGAGAAACAGGAAATTAATATGAAAGGACAGATTGTGGCATGCCTAGTACCAAGTGAGTGTCCATGACATAAAATTGCATTTCTTGTTCTTTGTAAAACACTTATACCAAAGTCTTGAAATTTGCTAAACAAGACCACATTAACCTGAATTCATCCGTCCATTCAGCCATCTGTTGGTGCATCCATCTGCCCAACAAACGTTACTCCAGCGCCTCCAATACCAGCCCTCAGATTTACCAAGACAAATAAATAAGGCATGGTTCCCGCCCTAGTGAGGGAGGCAGCCCTGCAAATCATAATATGGTGATAAGTAAAATCACAGGCATGTGCTCAAGGTAGACAAGTAACCCAAAGGGAGACAGCAGGTGGCTCAATGAGGGTGGGATTATGGCACAGGTGAAAACTTCCTGGAAGAGTTCAAATGTGAAGCAGGGCTGCAGTTCACCAGACGTGCATTCTGATCAGAGGGCACAGCTTGAGCAAAGGCATAGAGGCATGGAAAAGCATGAGGTGTCTAAGGGGCTAGAAGCCATGCCATGTTGCTGCGGGGTTTTGTGTGACAGGAATAGGAAAGATAGGTGCCGAGTGGAGTAAGACCAAATCTTAGAGGCCATGTTTAGACATTTCCCCATGGTCCTCAGGGCAGGTATTACTAGTGTGTTTCACGAAGACTAGTAATCATCTCTCAGATGGCTCTGCAGAAAATGGATAGGAGGAAACTGAGAACAGGGCAGGGAACACAGAGGGACAGGAGTGTCACTGAGTTCACTCCCTGCTTTTTAATATTTTCATCCCTTTTCAGCTTTTGTGTCTTCAGACCAAGAAGGGCCAGTGTTTTTAACATCCCAGGATCTCAGAGAAACTCATATTCTTTCTACAGCATACTTCATGATTGGAAGCCTACTGTGTCCCTAACCCCCATTCAACATTCAGCTAGTGCAAGGCTTAAGGAGCTCAGCTTCACCTGTAACCCAGAGAGCTGCTGCTTATGCTTCAGTGGCACTCACATTGTACCTTCTTTGGAAACAGATGAAGGGGTAACAAAATAAGCTCAACTAGGGTAGAACTGGAAGCCAAGCCTTGATCTCCTGGCTCCAATTATAGTGTCTTTACCTCCTAATCCAACTGTGCTGCCTGTTGGAGCTATGTTTTAGAATTATTCTCTCAGGGCATAGGAAAGCGAGTAAATAGTCTATAATAGCTAATCAAGGAAGCTGGCAATACTCAGGACAGACCTAGAAGATAATGCTGTCTCTCATAGAATATTCCTTGGTATGAAAGGCAGAAGAATGAACTATGCCTTTTACAGGTTACTTGCTATGTTGATTAGGTCTACATGATTGCTCTCATTTGGTGGATACCTCTGCCATCTGGCACATACAGACATCAATGTTGGGAACAATCCATGACAGTGAACTAGCTAGCAAGTGCTATCAGTAGGAACAAAAACATCTAATTCTTCTTAGTTATAGCTGAAGTACTGTCCTTGCCATAGTTATTCATTCTTTTGGAGTTTTTGTGTTGGAGAAAAAAAATTGTGCAATAACATTATTTTAATTTGCTCTGTGTTCCATGCATAATTCATTTAAAATAAAATCTCAATATCTTTTGAACTTATTTTAGGGGCCTAGGCATTGATTAAAATATCTGCCTGCTTAGCATATCTGCATGGTGTGTGGTAGTCTCTGGGAAAATGCCTTCCTTCTCTATGCAGGTACAGACAGAGAAGTGGACTCATTTGTTCTATCATTTATTCATTCTATCACACTTCATTAGGTGATGAGATTTTCTCCATGCCATTAATCCACCTCCTAAAGACATCTTCTGATTCTCCCCCTTACTATGTTTCATTAGGATTGAAAGAGCTAGAGTGAAAGTTTTGACATTATCTGTTGAGTTGATGAAAGAGGAAAAGTTATTTGTCCTCCCTCACTTCTGTCTTCAAAGTACCACTTCTAGGACTAAGAAAGGAATGGTGTTGTTTGTAACATGATACTTCTTAGTTGTCCTGCTGAGGCTGCCAACATAGTAGCCAAAACAGCTCTAATAATTTCTGGAAGGCATTTGTGACATTGACATTTGGCCCATTATGAATGACACCAAACCTCTCAAATCACTTCATATGGATCTAAAAGCTAACATCTAGTATTAAAAGCTCTCAGATGTTACCAACTTGGGCTAGACTTGTGTTCTACTTACAAATTTCCATTTGGCGCCTTTGTTTGTGTTTAAATGAGGGCAATGGTACACTTGGAGTATTAAAATTCATTCCATATTTCTTTTAATCAACATAAATCAAAAGCTGCCCCAGAAATGCTACGTTGTCGATATGTCTGGCCAAGTGAGAAGCTGCTGTCATGTCTTCAGAGGGTTGCATTTCTCGAAGAAGCACTATTCAGGCGTGTTTGTTACTTCAGTTAGTCTGATTTAGTGGCTTAGTCAGTGAGCATGCGGCTTCTGGCACTTAGCAGGGTAACTTGATTTCTAAGCTGCTAGCAACAGATTAAAAAACCATCCAAAAATGGTAAATCTAAGTCCTGACAGCAGACTTACAGATCTTGACACTCTTGGTGGCATAGCTGTCAGTGAAATGTGGAGATCTTTGATCTAAGTTTCATCTGGGATCAGTGCCCTTCAGTGTCATATGCTCAGAGACTCTGACTCTGACCACCAGTCCCCTGAGAGCACTGGGAGGTGACAGAGCAGATGTTCCTTTTGGAAAGTCAGTTGCCTGGAGTGATCCTTTTTCTTCTTAAACTGCCTTTGGTGGGCAAAAGGTACAGCTGACAGCCCCAAAGACAGCACTGCAGGGTGCTGTGCAGGAAGGAAGCATGTTACTCTCAAAGGCTATCAGTCTGGTCCCTGTTCCCTTCGTGTCACCCAGAGGCCATGAGACTGATCTGCTGTTCACATATGTGCTTTGGATAAGTGGTCACGTGCTTAAGGCCCTAAACCAATAGGAGGAGTCCGGCAGGCTTGCAATCTCTAGATACCAGGTGAGGAGAGGGGGACCAAGGTGGCCTAAACCAGTGCATTCTATCTGGACTTCTCTTAATTCCCTGCTGACCTGTTCTGATAAGTATCACAAAAAAAATTTTTTTTTGACCTTTAGGAGTTAGGAATCAATTTCACTTGTATTCTTGTCTCAAGAGTAAAAAGAGTAAATCTAATCTGGTTATAAAAGAAAAAGAGAGGAGATTCTTTGGGCCTTCTTTCTTTCTTTCTTTCTTTAGACATTTCACAAAACTTGAAAGCTGCAGCTATACCTCAGAAGCACCAAGACCTAGAATGTGGATGGCTTTCAAACATTGTCTCAGTCATCACTGCTGAAATTCTGTGTGTCAGCTTCATTCTCTGGTCAGACACTATATTCCCTACATGTCTAAAAATATGGCCTCATAGTTCACATCTTTTAAATTTAATTTAATTTTAATATATTAATATAATTATCATTATTATTATTCATTTTGGTTTTCTGAGACAGGGTTATTACTTAGTTCAGGCTGGCCTTAAACTCATTATGTAGCTCAAGACTAGGCTCAGACTAGGCTTCAACTCATGGCAATTCTCCCAAGTGTGGGGATTACAGGTGTATGCCACCATGCCGGTGGTATAGCTCAGTGGACTAAGCACTTGCTTAGGTAAGCGGAGCGCTCAGGGTTCGATTCCTGGTTCCACACGCCGCGCCGGCCCCGCCTTCAGGTTCGCTGAGCCGGCGATGGAGTCCGGGCATGGTGGTGTGCACCTGTACTCCCAGCACTAGGGAGGCAGAAAGCAGGAGGAATGTGGGCTGCATAGTGAGACCCTATACAAAAAAAAAAGAAAAAGTTTCTAAATTTTAGACCTTTAAGCACGAGGCTTACTTTCTCAGTACTCCAAGTCAAAGAGTCTCTTAGGGGTTTCCAGTAGTGACATATAAATCAATTGACAGTAATGAGCGCATTAGGTCACTGTTTGAACAGACTTGGGTCATGTGTCTATCCCAAGTCAATCAACTATGGTAGGTGATAGGAGGTCACAATGCATCATAGGTACACATGCATGGAGGAGGAGTGAACCACAAGCATAGCCACAAGTATTCCCTCCATATAGCTAAAAGCAAAAACAAAGAAGTTTAAAAATGACAGGAAAGCAAGGATATCTTAGGCACATAGAAACATCACAATATCCAATTCAAGCTGAAAGCAGTTCATCGAAGAGAATAACTTTATTCCGATAAGAAGTGCATTTCAAAATAAAAATGTTATGGTAATAAGCCTTAAAACATCAAGTAACATATTACTGAAAACATAGAAAAACCTATTAGATATATAAGGGAAAATGAATTGTATGTCTATAAAACCAAGGAGATTCTATTAAAAAGCTATTTGAATTGATAGAACATAGTTCAGTGACATGGTAGGATGAGATAAATATATAAAAATCAATAGCTAGCTTGTATAATAGCACTAACATATTAAAAATGTGGGTAAAAAAGGAAATTCTACCCTAATAGCATTGAAAATATAATAATAGTAGGGAACAGGTTGGAATGTATATCAGATCGAATTGGTATAACATTCATTTGGAAGAATAAACTAAAAACAACAACACACACACACACACACACACACGCACACACACACAAAAGGCAAGACTAATGAGGCAGAATTACCCTGCCATGTATTAGGTCTTAAACTTGAATGATTAAAATAATGTGATATTGATACAAAAATAGCCAAGTAAACAAAATAAGCTTGAAATAGGTCCCAGTAAACTTCAAATGTTAATATGTGACAATGTCCCTGGACAATCAATAAGGAAACATAGTAAAGTATTGGCACGATTAGTGATTATTCATAGAATGAAGAGCATATCACCAAAGACTCAATCAAAAATCTGGTAGTGGGCCGGTGAGATACCCAAGCAGACTAAAGTACCTGCTCAGGCAAGCTCAGGCAAGCTTGGGGACCATGGCTCAACCCTCAGCACCATATGCACCACATACATATAGTTTTTTAAGTAAATATGAAAGCAGCAACCCTTTTCCCCCCAACCTCCTTCTCTTGATTTGCCTTTTAATCTATTTCTAATTACCTGCCTGTCTTAGTTTCTTTCCTCATTGCAAGAGACAAAATACCCATTGCCCAAAGTTGAGGAAGGAAAGGTCTATTTGGCTCACAATTTGTAGCAGTTTGAGTCCATAATTGCTGACTCCACGACAGCAAAGCAACAGTAGTTTATAAGATGGGAGAAAGGTAGCAAAAGCCACAAAAGGGGAGTCAGGTCTCTTTGTATCCTTTATATTGAATATAAGCTACTGACCCTAGAACAAGTATAGCACTCATGCCCTTAATCCTAACCAGAATGAAGCCAAACCCATCAGTGGACTGATTTACTAACCACACTAACCACACACCCTTAATCCCAGCATCACGCACTCTGTGTTGTTACTACCTATGAAAAATGAGGCTTTGAGGGGACATCTAGACACAAACCATAACACTGACCTTTATTTGTTATCACTCCCCACCTCCCCCGAAAGTAAGACTTATGTGAATTTGCCTATCGGGTATCTCTAGGTTCTAGAACCTTGCCCAGAATATAGTAGGAAGATGATAATGAGTTGTTGGATAAAGGAATAATGCCAAATAATCTACAATAGGCAGAAGACCAGGCAATTATGATGTATCTATTCTATATAACATTATAAAGCTATTGGTTCAATTTTTAATAATAGGCCAGGTACAGTGGTGTAGGCAGGAGGATTGGAGGATGGAAGTTCAAGGCTGACTTGGGAAACTTAGCAAGGCTTCCTCTGGAAAGAAAAAGAAAAAGAAGACTGGAAATGTAGCTCAATGGCAGAGAACTTGCTGGCACAGTCAAGGTCCTGGGTACAATCCCTAGTACCACAAAATTATAATAATAACAACATAGAGAAGTATTTGTAATGAAATTATAAGTGTATGACAGAAAAATATATTTTATTCTTGAGACACATAACCTGATCAATTCCAGATCATGTACATGACGGTGTTCTCATGAAGCTGAAATGGAGCTGAAAGAGTCCTTTTCCCTAGTGACGTCATAGCTATCATATCATTGTAGTGCAATGTATTACTCTGTGTTTGTGGTAGTGCTGGTGTAAACAAACCTCCTGCACTGCTGATAGAGTAAAAATATGGCAATACGATCTTATATTGTACACATTACTTGATAATGGCAATAAGTATATTATGGGTTTGTGTAGTAATTGTACTATGATTTCATCCCAATTTAAAGTGTATAACTTTACTTATTTAAAATTTTTTTCAATAAAATAGCATACTGAATGTTACATTGGCAGCAACATTGTACATTTTGTGTATATCATATCTCTTTGTGTGTGCATGCGCATGCATGTGTGCACACGTGTGTGTGTGTGTTTATGGGAACTGAATCCTCAGCCTTCATACAGAACTACAACCTGACCCTTTTCCTATGTTTTTATCTTACCAAGTTGCCCCAATGGGGTTGAATTTGTGATCTTCCTACTTCAACCTTCCAGAGTGCTGGTATCCCAGGAGGTTACATAATTTTTTTGGTGCCTGACTTAATTTTGTGATGTTTTTACTCATCATGGCCCTACAAGTGGCTATGCTATGTCATATGTGTAATGTATATATTCCATAGGCTATACTGTATATATCATCCTGAAAACAGCAAGTTGCATATGTGTATATGCATTACATAGGTTAGATGTGTAGTAGGTTATCTCAACTAAATCTGTGTAAAAACATTCCATGATATTTGCACAATTATGAAATGAGCCAAAGACACATTTTCAGACTATGTCTCCAGTGTTAAGCACATGTGACTGAATGTTATGATTGCAAATATAGAAAAAGAAACTCTGTGGAAAGAGATAAAAATGGTAAAACATATCACTAAACATTAAGAATGGTCGCCAGGCGTGGTGGTGCATGCTTGTAATCCCAGCACTCGGGAGGCTGAGGCAGGAGAATTGTTGTGAGTTCAAGACCAGCCTGAGCTACAAAGTGAGCTTAAAGCCAGCCTGAACTGCATAGCGAGACCCTGTCTCAAAAAAAGACAAAAAAAAAAAAAAAACATTAAGAATGGTGAAGTGGCTGGGGAGATAGCTTGGTGGTCTATATGCCTGCCTAGCAAATTCAAGGACCCGAGTTCAATCCCTGGTACCACGTGCTGGGGCCAGAACCCCCAGAACTGTGCCAGCCACTAAAACCAGGTGTGGTGGTGCACACCTGTGATCCCATTGCTGAGGAGGCCGAGACAGGAGGATCACTATGGGTCCAAGCTAAGTAGCAAGACCTTACATCAAATAATTAATTAATTAATTAATCAATCAATAAAAAAGAATAGAGTAGGGAAAAGGAATATAGGTGACTTTCTTCTATCTACTTTTGGGCATTTTCTAGATCTTCCAAACCTGAATTTCTTTAATATTGGAAAAATCTCACAAATACATCAAAGGGGAAGATTTCTTTTTAAATCATCAGTAATAAGAAGATATGGTTTCAAGTTGAAATGGTAAATAGGAAGAAGATAATGGGGATAAAAGTACTAAAATGGGAAAGTATGAGTTAATGGTATCAGTTAAAGTCTGATGTTATTTTTAGTATAATTTAGATGAACTGGGGATTAAGAATTGAAAATCTTCAAGAAAAGCCCATAGTAATTTGCTTACTTCTGCCATCCAATTACCTTAGGCTCTTTAACGTCTTACATAGAGATTCTGAAGCTAATAGGCGACTTCTTAAAAATACAGATTCCTAGGGCTCATCTCTGGGAATTTGTAATCTGGGATTGTAGTAATGCCTAGGAACATGTGTGTGTGTTAAACGTAGTCTCTGAATGAATCTTTATTTGGAAATGCCTAGGCTAAGTGCCAGGAAGAATTTTTTTTCTGGGAGTAGCATCTTTAAGCTCATAGGTAGAAAACCATCTTCCTTCTCTTCCCTGGACTCAAAAGGTTCCTAGGCCTACAGGGCTGCTTCATCACTGCTGTTCTTGCCCATCGACCTGAAGGTACATAGAGAAAACTCAAGAGTTCTAGTGCACTGAGATGCAAGCCTAGCCTTCCTCTGCCTCCTGGACCTCCACCTGCTCACCCTGACCCAATGGCTGTGTCATGTGGTACTCTTCGCAGTCACAGATCTTGTGGGAACGCATCAGCTCAATGTCACCATCAAGTTAGAGCCCTTTCTCTTCCTAGTGGTCAGTGTGCTTGTAGGCTTATTTTTCTTTCTCTGAATTTCCATATCACTGAGTTCCTACTGCTGCACCTCCTTCCCAAGCATTTCATCTGCTCCCTTGCAGGTCCTGCTGGATTGTAAACAGTGGCCTCCATTTCTCATTCCCTCTTTTTCCTGCTTCTTTTGGAGTCTGTCTGTCTCCTGAGGCCACTTCTACTGCCAACCTCATTTGTTAAGATCTCAAGTGACCAATAGAGGGTGTTACTCTGCACCTGGGCCCCTTGCCACTTCCTTGCCATTTTTGCTTACATTCTTGGGTAAAAAGAAAACTATTTGATATTGCAAGACACAGTGTTAGTCTACTGAGGCCGCCATAAAACTTCATGGTTTATGAACAACAGAATTTTATTTCTCACATTTCTTAATCTTAAGAAATACAAGACGGGGCTGGGGAGATGGCTCAGTGGAATAAGTGCTTCCTTGGCAAGCGCAAGGGCCTGAGTTCAATCCCCAGTTCTGCAAAAAATAAATAAATAAATAAATAAATAAATAAATAAATAAATAAATAAAAAAGAAATACAAGACCACGGCACAGGCAGATCTGGGTCTTGTGAAGGCCATTTTCTCAGAGTTGGCCCCTTCTTGTGTCCTCACATGGTGGAAGAGGCCAAGGCTCTAACCGCATGATCTGATTGCCTTTCTAAGGTCCCTTCCTAGTACCATCATCTTGATGATCAGCTTTTGGTGCATGAACGGGAGGAGCACAAATTCTCAGTTTATATTACACAATGCTCATCTCAGTCTTTTTTGTTGTCTTATGTTGACCTCAGAGTCATTCCTCAGGTATCTTACGTGTTAAGTGGCTTACATTTCTCTTCTGCTTCTTTGTGTTTTATTGTATTAGCAAATTTTCCACTACTATAACACAATGCCTAAGGCTGAGTATCATAAAGAAAAGAGGTTTGTTTGAGCCATAGTTTTAGAGGATAAAAGTTCAAACAGCATGACATTGACTTTGGAAAGAGGCCTCCTGGCTGCATTATGAGTAGATGGCACCATAGTAAGGAGGGTGTGTGTGTGTGTGTATCTGCCTATCTGTCAGAGAGAGACAGAGGAGGAAGAGGAGTGAGAGAGAGAGAGAAAGAGAGAGAGAATATCTTATGGTGAGACATGAAGCTAGAGAGGCTAAAGGATGGGAGGATGGGCCAGGTTTATTTTATAGTTTCTCTCCTGATAACTAGCTAGGATCTCATAAGAACTACATCAATTTGTTTTGAGGCCCGTGCCCTAAAAACCTAATTGCTTCCTACTAGGTCTCAAAACATTTATTTGTTTGTTTGTTTGTTTGTTTATTTGGTACAGAGTCTCGCTGTGCAGCTCAAACTTGTAGTGATCCTCCTGTCTCAGCCTCCCCAGCACTGGGATTATAGATGTATACCACCATGCCTAGTTTTGGTGGCCAGCCTGGCATGCCCAGTGTTCTGGACTGGCATGCAGTACTGGGGATCAAACCTGGGTCCTTGGGCTTGCGAAGGAGGCACTTAAACCTCTGAGCTACCTCCCCAGTCCCTAGGTCTCAATGCTTAACAGGTTCCACACCATATCTCAATACTACCACTGAGGACCTAAACCGGATCCATACCATAGAATGTGCCACCCTGGAAGACTTCACTGGGCTGTAGATGTCCCATCTTTTACCCATACTGCATTTACTTGCTTTCTTCTCTGTTCCCATCATCTTCAACACCTGCAAGGAGACTGCATGTAGCACACAGGGCAGAAGAAGACCAACACAGAATAACATTATTTCCTCCCTCTGTAGGAGAACCTGGAGACAAATAATTTATAGTTTTATTTGCCAGCTATTGGTAAAAGTTAAAGAAACTTTCTGCTTTGGGGTGTTTCAGTGCAGGATGGCCTTGCAGGGCTAAGAAAGGGACCGAAACATAGAGAGCCTTTATAGGACATAAGCTAGAGTAATGAGTGAGATTCTTTTTTTTTTTGGCAGAACCAGAGATTAAACTCAGGCCCTTGTGCTTGACAGGAAAGCACTTATTCCACTGAGCCATCTCCCTGGCCCAGTGAGATTCTTGAGGTTGTTATGTTGTTTAGCTCTTTAGTGTTATAACACAGTTTATGGGGGAGGGAAGAGCCACAGCTTGGAAAAAGGAAGCTCATTGTCTTCTGGTAATCTCTGTTCTTAGTCTCCTCAAGTCCTAGAGGAAAGTAGCTCCATGGTGGTGGAAGTTTGTGTACCCCATACAAGTTCTGACAGCAATTAGATAGAGCCGAGGCCAGGGCAGCAAGCAAGAGACCTCGAGCACTTCCCAAACATGCAAGTAATATACCCAAATGTAATGCATTTAGTACTATTATCTAAAAGTTTCTTGGCTTCTTTGAGTCATCCAAACTGGTAAAGTTCAATTTTTCTATTCCTAAGTACACAAGCTTCTATCTTTATGCTCCTACTTCTTACTCATAATAGTACATCTACTCTTTGATCTTCTTGAGTGCTCCAATTCCTGGACATTCATTTTCTCCTGGGCATTCTGCCCACTCTGGATTTATTTATCCTTCCTTAGTAGGCCCAAATCACATGACTTGTTGTTGAAGTAATTCTCTGTTCAGTGTCCTAGAGTCTCTCGATCCTTGTCTTTTTACTCCTCAGCCACTCCTAGAAATCTTCAGCTCTGTGTCAGTCCAAAAATACACCTTCTCTCTCCTTTTTTTTTTTTTTACCATGCATTTGCCTATGAATACCAGATGAGGAAAAATCACAAATGTATCATTACTGATTTCAGCTGGTTCCTTATATAATCCCTTCCCTGATCCTCTCTGTGACTCTCTCAGGCATTTGATACTCTCCTTAATTAACCTATTGCACCATTTCTCTTCTTCTGGTGGCAGGTGACTTTCCAGAGTATTTCATGGATGAATTTTGCATCCACTTACCTATTGCTATCATTTGGATCTGGAATGGTCCTCCAAAAGTTCATCTGTTGAAGGTTGGATCCTCACCAGCTGGTATTATTGAAAGGTGTTGGAAACTTTAGGGGTGGAGCCTAGTTGGAGGAAATTGGTACACTGGTGGTGTGTCATTAAAGGGTATATCTTGTCCTCTTACTCTGCTCCCTCCCCTCTTCCTAGTGACCATGATATGAGTGGCTTTGTTCCACCATATGCCTACCCACCATGACATTTTGTCTCATCACAGGCCCCAAAACAATGGAGCCAAGTGACTGTAGATCAAAACCTTTGAAACCATGAACTAAAATAAATCCTCTCTACTTTGATCTAATTTTCTCAGGTATTCTGTTACATGACAGAAGGCTGGCCAACACAGCTATGATTATCAATACATATGTCTCTTTGCCTCCTTCCTTTCTGGCTCTTCCTGTGCAAGCAAATTCCTTGGTCTGATCTCTAAATTCCCTTCCACAGTTTAAAAATGCCTTTATAAAAACACTAAGTGTTTATTTTTGACACAAATATTTACTAAATATGAGGTATTTACTATAGGATAGAGTGACTCATAGAACTAATTGCAAGACATCAGATAAACTGCTTGACTGACTCCTCTTCTACACACTGTACTTTTATCCTTTATTTACCGGTCAGTTGCATCAAGAGTTCCATTTTATCATCCCTCACTCTCTGGCCTCCCTGAGTAGTTTGGGGGGGACTTAATTAATACTGGCAATCAATCTGTTCACTGGAAAGTTTGTAATTGGGAATCTCAGAGTCAGACTGTAACAGGTAACTTGGAAGTAGGCAGTAGCTATTTACTGTCATGTGGACTGAGACACAGAGAGGGCCATTCTGCACCAAGCACAAAGCTTAAATAGGTTCAGAGGGAGGTAGAGAGATAAGACACTCCAAAAGACTGGATTCTTTTCTGGATTCTCCAGTTGCTATCTCCATTCCTGAGGTACAGCTGCTTCTTTGTCCTAAGTTGCCAGTGCCCTTCCAATACAACTTCGTTCTGCTTAAGATAATATTTTGTGTTGAATTTCTGTTACTTGCAACCAAAAAGTAAGTTCCTATCATTTGTGCTGGAACACTGGGGTGCCTTGTTTGGGACTGCTGTCTGTTGGGATCCAAGCATGTGTCCTCTGAGGCTAGAACTCTAGGGGAGTAGATGGCAACTCCATGGTTGGTGCTTCTTGCTTTCAGCCTTCACTAAGGTGCTGCAAGAACTAAACACAGACAGGGCAGGGTGTAACTCTGTTCTGTGAGGTCCTTTTGCCTTTTGCCAGTTGCCTAAGACTGCTGAGGGCAGATAATCACAGCCTTGTTTAACTGCAGTTGCCAAATCATCTACTGCACTGTTTCTAAAGCTATCAATTATGCCCTTTTTCTCTGGAATCTTCAACACTTCTCCATTTCCTACATCAGCATCAGAATCTGTTCTCTTCCTAACAAAATTCTGGTCTTAGCAACTTTTTTTTCCCTATTGTAGGTAAGCTTCTTGAGGAAACTGTTCTTACTCTGGGACGAGCAACCTTACTCTCTGCCACAACTGCACTTGGTAAGGTTGCCCTTGACCCACCTTCCATATCAAAGTCCACTGGTTTCCATATTGTACCTTACTTGACTATTCAGGAGCATGTGACACTATGAACCACTTCTGGCTGCTGAAACACTCTTTCCTTGGCCTCTGGTAGCATATACTCCTCATTTTCTTTTTTACATGTCTGATTATTTATTTGCAAGTTTCTTTTTTTCTTTTATATCATCAGCATGTCGGTGCTCCTCCAGATGAGTCCTAGTCTCCAATCTTTTTAAAAAATTATTTTAAAAATCATTTATTTATTTATTTGGTACAGGGTCTCACTATGTAGCTTGGACCCATAGTAATTCTCTTGTCTCAGCTTCCCTAGTGCTGGGATTACAGGTGTGTGCCACCATCCTAGGTTTTGGTGGCTGGCTCTGTGCAGGGCCAGCGTGGAATGTGGTACCAGGGATTGAACCTGGGTCCTTGTGCTTGCCAGGTGGGTGCTTAGACTGCCAAGCTATCTCCCTGGCCCCTAGTCTCCAGTCTTGAATCCTCTTCCTCTGAAACTTTTCTGGAGTGCTCTCAGCTATTCTTTTGGAACTACCTTATATAATCAAATATTAAACAGAGCTTCTCTGCCCCTAATAATCCAGGAAAGACAGAATGACATGTTTTGAATCTATTGGATGTCCTTGCCAATAACCCTTTCAATGTCACTACAAAAATCCATGTGATTACAGGATCAATGATGTATGATTAGGTACATGTGGCTTGGAATAAAGTCCCCAGTGCCAGCAACATGGAGAGTCAACATCTGACATAGATTTTTGGTTTCTTTTTTGATACAGGGTGTTGCTATGTAGTTTGGACTCATAGTGATCCTCCTATCTCAGCCTCCCTAGTGCTATGGTTACAGGTGTACGACACTATGCCTGGTTTGGGGGCTGCCCTGTGATACCGGGAATTGAGCTTGGGACCTTGCACTTGCCCGGCAGGTGTTATGCTGTCAAGCTATCTCCCCAGCCCCAACACCTTACACAGAAGATGGTGTGTCTTGGAAATCAACCTCAGAGACTCAAAATGTGTTGTTAGCAATTATAGAGTGCTGTTATCCATATCAATAAAATTGCCTTTTAAAATCATATTTTCATAATATTATATATAGTATAAAATCAAATTAATACAAATTGATACATTAATATTCGAGTTGGCCACCATTTTATTAGAGGAAGTGGACTGTAATTTAAAAAAATGGAGATTAACTTTATACTCTGTCATCTTTGGTACATCTGATTGGCTCCTCTCTCTGATCTTAGTTCCCTGCTAAACTCTAGATCTATATAACTAACAGTCTGCTGATAACCAATAGTACTTTCTAATTTAATTTTTAAAAATATATTTAGTACAGGCTCTACAGGGTCTCACTACACAGATCAGACTTATAGTGATCCTTTTCAGCCTCCCAAGCACTGAGATTACAAATGTGTGCCACCATGCCCAGTCTCGATTTCCTCTTAGTACGCCCCAAGGGTGGGGCCAGCACTGCACTCCCTGGGATCAAACCTGGGTCCATGTGTCTGCCTAAGCAGGCCCTTTAATCCACTGAGCTATCTGGCTGGCTCCCCAATAAGTGCTTTAAATTCAGTTTATTCAAAGCTTAACTAAGCCTCCCATTTATCTATTCCACCTCCTGTCACTGTCAATGAACAATGTCACCATCATTTTGCTGCCCAAGCTGGAACTTGAATCACACACATCTTTCTCCTGTACACCCCTGCTATTTTTCCCTATCTTTTAATCCCTCTGATTTTGTTCCTCTACTTTACTCTAAGCCACCATTATTTCTTCCCTGGATGACTGTAATAAAATCTGAACTATTACAGTTATCATGGTTTTTCTTTTTTTTTTCTTTCTGGTTATGATTCTTCTAAATGCAAATCTATGACCAATTCTCTGCAGGCATAACTTACAGGGACAGTTTAGAGACCAATACTTGTCTCCAATTCCCAATCACCCTAACCCCTACCTTCCCAGTTTAGTTGTTAGATGTTTTTACTATGGTTTCTCACATTTCTTATCTTTTCTTACCATACCAGTATTCATGCTTTGATATAATTGTTTAGTCTGCTAGAGTGGGAACTCTTGTTAATCTGTCTCATTGCTGTATTCTCTTAATCTGAGGGACCAAGGGATAGGTTGTAAAATACGGCAGGCAAGACCTGAGATAATGTGAGCACTTTCTAAATAATAAATGAAGGAATCAATGGTTTTGTTATCCCAGCATCCAGCACAGTAGTTGGTAAAAACATGTCCACAATAGTATTTATTGAGTTAATAGATTGTTATTGATCTAAAGATGTGCAACTAAGCAACATATGACAGATAAAATTAATACTGTGCAGGCTTTGTTCTTAAGGAGCACAGATTCTCCTTAATTAGGATTAATCAGAAATGGCTTTCTAGAACAGGTGGCTTTTGCAAGTGAAAGGGAGAGAAAAAAATTCTTACCTAGTGAAATGTAAAGGGCAAGTGTAAAAATATCTGTTTGTGCAGAAGAAAATCATTCTTAAGTCATGAATAGCTTTACTTGAAATCTACTGTAACTAGGTAGTGTTCTATCCTGGAATTCACTGGTCACTCACTAGCTTTCTTCTTCTTCTCTACCCTGAATATTTGGATTTGGCTGGGAATCAGGCAGAATCTCATTACTTGCATCAATTAAACATTGCATGCACTATATTGTCTCACAAATGCTGAAAAAATAAATCCTTTTACCATAGAGAATAAAATTCCTATCAACTTTTATGTTAATGTGCTTTTATATTCATTTAACTTTTATATCAAAATATACTCAGAATAAATTTCACAAGAATATTTGTTGTATTTTTGGCCTGCACTTCTATAACTTGTACTAACATACAATGGCCACTCTGTTTTCTTTGCTCTAAAGTTTCTTTGTGTGCTATTCCTTTAATATGGGGCTCATGTTCTAACTTTACTAAGATGAAAAAAGTGTTAATTTTAGCAAGGGTTTAATATCTGTTCATAGATTAGTAGTTTAGACTTGCATAAAAGTATGTTGCTTAGCAGTGTAGTTAGTTGTGAACTAAGGTATTTGTTGAGAATCTGGTTCTGAAGAATGAGAATGAGGAATCAAATGCTTAAGAAAATCTTTTCTCAGATATGCCTCACTAAACAAAGGAAAGGTTAATGGCTCCAGATGATGACTTTTCAAAAGGGGATGTCAACAGTGACAGTGACATTGGAATAAAGGATCAGAAAGCTGAAGTGTGCCTGGGTTACCGTACTCCTTATTCTTAAAACTGATTTAAAATCTGTAACTTTATCTGGAGCTCCATTTATTAGTATTTTATTAGAGTAGTTTTTGTGAAAATTGTGGCTTAATCACGTCAGAAATATATGATTTGATCACCCTATTTTTTAGAAAGTGCTTCAAGCTTTTTTTAACATACATTGAAGATACACAATAGACTGGTAAATTAATAAGACACTTCAGAAGTCATACATGAAAATCAGTCTGTTATTAGCCTCAACTCATATTTTTCAAAACTTGATAAATGTTCGCTTCACTTTAGAAGTCATATTACACATTTCATAGTTTTAATATAATGGAGAATTTTCAGCCTTAGAAAAGATAGTTTAACATTAACAAGGCAATAGTTTCTAAAGAGCTTTTCTCATTAATTATTTCAGAAAAACTGAATAATGATGTGATTATTAAAGGTTAATTAAGCAAATACTTGTTAAGTAATTGGGAGGTAATCTATTTCTAATTTAACAGGTCCATCAGGAGGGCATTTAGGAAATATTTTTTTCTGGTTAACAACTCTAGCCAAAACAAAAAGATGTTTAAATGGTTTTCCTAGTGGAAAACAAGCACGTTTGCTCTTTTAAATCAATTGTTGCAAAGCACTGGGACTAGGGTCCCTAATTCACTATTTTGATGATTTCAGAAGTTTTTAAATTTCTGAGCTCTTCTCTCTCAATGTTCTTACCTTATATTGTTTACTTTGGCACTTCAAGATAAAAGTATCTGAAGCAACTAACTAGAGCAGGCACAGGAGGATGTGGTACAGCAAAATCTATTTTGTTGTGGGAAGCAAGGCATTGAGTTGATTACTCAGAACAGTGAATACAAATTCAACTCATATCAACAACCACGTGTGACTCTCCAAGTGTCTAAACAGACAGAGCAACTTTCTTTTTAAAAATTTCCACGAAAAAAAAATTTCCACGGATTCAGTTCATAACAGAATCAAACTGAAAGCAGCTGTATAGTGGTGGAACTATACAAACTCTTTCGGCTAACTTTGGGGAGCTGGGAAGCTGCCTCACGATCACCCAGTGGCTCAAAAATCATAGCCCGATTGCTCCCGGTTTATCGGTGAAAGGACTCCTAGGTACCCTTGAGCCAAGCGCTCCTTCAGGGTACAGGGAAAATACTGCAGTTCTGCCCTGAAATCAGCCCTCGGGGGTGGTGGTAGTGGTCACGGGGCTGGATTCGGGCCCGGATCGCGCCAGAGGAGCGAACTCGGAGCACCTTTGTCCGCGCCCCCCGGCAGCCTGGCCCGGTTGGTCCGGAGCTCTAGGTCAGGGGGCGCGGGGCCCCTCCCGCGGGAGCCGAGCCAGGGCAGCGGGAGCTGGGCGGGCTCGATATTGTTTTTGGCGAGCACATAAATCCCCGAGTCGACCCTTGAGTGCACCCAGGTTTCCTCCCGGAGGCCATTGGGTTTCCTCTGCAGCCCTATATAGAGGCCCGGGGCCGGGGGTGAGCAAATGTACGCGCCCGCCGCGGCCTGCGGACTAGCTTGGTTCTCCCAGCCAGGGGCGAGCCTCAGGTCTCTGCACCCTGAGGCGATTCGAGAGGTGAAGGCTAGGGAGATTCTCCCCTGGGGCGAGGAGCAGGAGGCGGGGCGAAGGGGGATGTTGGGGGGGAAGGGGAGATCCGCTTCTCCGGGGTTTCCCTGACGCCAGTAGCAGCGCCTGGCGCGCGCGCCCCGCGTCGGTCCGCGGCGCCGCGGCGGAGGGGGAGGGGTGCGGGCCCTTCGCTTGCCCTCGCGCCGGCTCGCGAGGCGGCCGCCGGGATTGGAGCGGGGTGGGCCGCGCGCCGCGCCAGAGGCTACGGGCAAGGGAGAGCGCGCGCCTGCGCGTGCGCGGCAGGGAAAGGTGGGGGGGAGCGCACCCGGGCCCCGCCCCCGCCCCCGCCGCCCGCCGTCTCCGCCCCCCTCGCGGTGGTGTGTGAAGCCCGGGTTGGCGGCGGGTGGCGGCGCCTGGAACCTGGAGCCCGAGCTGTTGCTCCCCCCATCCCCCTTCCCGCCGCCCCGGCATGGACTGACGAACGCCTCTTCTCTGCTCTTTTCCCTCCCCGCCCCCCTGCAGGAGGGAGGCGCCCCCGAGTCTCCCCTTTTGCCCGAGGGGCTGCGCGGGCCGGGCCGGGCCGGGCCGGGCCGGGCCGGGCCGGGCGGGAGCTGAGCCTGCAGCCAGAGACTGGCTGAAGCGCGCGAGGGTAGAGGCGAGCGCTGCCCCGCGCGGTCGCCGCCACCGCCGTCGTTCGCTGTCTCGCGGGGCCGAGATGGCGGCGGAGCGGGGGGCTCGGCGGTGCCTCTGCGCCTCCAGCTTCTGGTTGAGCCGCCTGCTGGTGCTGCTGCTGCTCGCGCGCCGGGTGCCGGGCGCTGGGGTCGCCAGGAGCGGGGCCCCGCAGCGGTCCGCAGGTGAGCAGGGCGAGAGGGCGCGGGGGCCGGGCGGGCGCGGCAGCGGGGTTTTTGTTCGGGATCCGGGAGGGAACGTGCGGGAACTCTGCGCCTCGGCTCCCGGGACTAGGGAGAAGGGTAGGTTCGCGTGGGGAGGATGGGCTGGAGGAGGGGGCGCCGCGGAGCAAGGTCGGGGCGCTAGGGTCTTGGTCTAAGCTTTGTACCCCAAAGGCAGGTTCACCCTTCGCCTGCTCCCCTCCCCCAGGCTCATCCCACTTGTAAGAGTGGGACATTCTTGTGCGCACACTAGCACCAGTAGAGGCCACTACACACCTCATTAAATAAACAATCGTACGGCCAATTCATTAATTTTCAGAAACGGGAGGGGGAGGGGGGCTCGAACTTCTCTTTGCCTGGCCTGGGATTTCTCAGCTTCTGCAACCCCAGGGAAACGCTGGAGGTCCTGGGAGACGCCTCACGAAGAGATCAGAACCGAGTCTGCGGTCTTCCGAGAGGGTATTGAGAACACACTTGTTCTCCTTAAGACCATTGGTGTTGTCTTAATCATGGGGACGACTTGGGAGAACGGCTCCAATGATTTGTGTCTTTCAGTGTTTCTGTTATGAAATGCTTCTTTCCTGGGGATTGAATTATATTTACAGTCTATTAATCACTCCTAACCTAGGGAATTACCCAACCATTGGATGTTAACGTACTTCTATATTGTTTTCAAGTGCCATTATATATGGATGTTAAATCCGGAAAGTCCTTTTCAGTTTCTTGCGTTATCATGGATCACTGGAATTACTTGCATTCCTGTTTGTAGAAGACCAGTTAAAAAAAACGTTAGGTCTTCGGGTGTAGTTGAGGAGTGGTATTGTTGGAGGACAGATTAACTTGTAATCTGTTAAAATTGTTTGATCAAGGTGGTATATTATAAAACTTGACAGGACAAGTGAGGTGAAATTTTTTATTTTGATAGTCATCTGATCGGGCACAACCGAAACTTGTAATTGCTAAACCAATGCATGTTTTACCCTGATTTATATGAAATATTTTAAAATCATATTGAAGTGTGACTTGGTCAGTAAAGTTGATTTTCCTGAAGTGCGTATGCATCATGGCTCACCAGCGTTAAGGAATAGCTTTAAACTTAAAGTCCCACTGGGTATTCATTGAGTATTAATCTTAATAGGTAACTAAAAAAGCATTAATGTACAGTTGGGATTACTTCTTCATGATGTGTACTTGCACACTTAACCTGTACAAGAACCTTTCGGTTCTGAAGTGTAACTGATCCAATTCTTCCTTTACCTGGTAATGGGCAGGTAAAGGTAGTCTTAAAGAAGGCCCTCTTACTTACTCTAGTTTTATGTATACATTTATATGTAGAACATATAGGAGTTTCTGCTTAAAGTTTTGTAATTTTATGAGTCTAGTAATTCTCTTATTTAGGTTAACAGTACAAGAATAGTGTCTTAGGAAATGATTTTAACATGTTTCAACATTAACTTAATGGGTTTTATTTTGCATTGATGCATGAGGTATATACGCTTTATGTCTTCAGTGAACTTGTAGTCTGTGATTGCCATTCAACCAGTAATTATAACATTAAGTTATTGTGATACTGCTACAAAGGAGAATAGGTTTTGAGAAAGTATGCTGGAGAATTGCCTAGTTTGTGTCAGGCTGTCTCAGAATTTCGATTGGAGGGGTGATGTGAAGGTTCCAGCTAATTGGTGTAGTTGGGTCTAGAACACAGGTCTTATGGTTCTCTGTCCCCAGTATATTCTGTTAACCTTATCTTATTACAAAAGTGAGTGAAAGATGTAAACAGGGTTCCTCAGTTGGGTCCTGCAGGATGGACGAGATGGAGGGAATGGAGAACTAAGGAAGAAGCAGTTGGAGCTGGAGCTAGAGCTAGAGATAAATCAGATATCATTTGTCAAATTTTATTTTTGTGGAGTACTCCGACATCTTTTTGTGGGGTGATAGGAGAGAGGAAATGTTTAGTAGTGAAAGGTGGAGAAAAACAGGATAAATGCAGTTTTTGCATATTAGGGTAATTGTATGGACATATGAAGGTGGAGAAAGGAGGAGAGTGAAGGGCTAAAGATAGCAAATGGTCAGCATGGGGAAGGGTTGGAAATGAGAGGGCACACAGTCTTTTTAGGAAGGGTGGAAGAAGGAGCAGATCAGTGAAGAGATTGTTAAAAGGTTGGCTTACCAGAGTATTCTGTGCATTCCAAGTCTTCTCAGTTCAGGACCTGTTAGCTTCTGCCTAAGGCCATTTACCTCACATGATTCCTTACCTCACATAGCAGCCCACTCCTATTTTGAAGAACTTCTAGAGAATTTTGCTTTATGCAGTACAATTAATGTAATACCCACATATTTTCTTCTTCAGTCAGCATCAACCTATCATCTCATTCATTACTTACATTCAAGGATTCTTCATTTGCTTTTTCAGCTTTTTCTTTTATCCGTTCATTGAGTATTGCTACTTAAAGTTTATGTCATTTTTTATTTTTACCTTGTCTTCAGTTGCTACCTTTAAGTTAGTGACTGTCCACTTGTTCACATGCCACTTGGTCCCTTCACCAGTAGGCTTTGGTCCTCCTCCCTCTTACTTCCTTATCCCTTTTCTCATATCAGTAGTCAATTCCCATATTAGAGCTCACATATTGTTGGGATGTTAGCATGGATTTGTGTTGTGTTACCTGTCTTGGCCATTACCGTTTATCTGCTTGCCCAAGTTGAGATCTAAATGATCCCCTCTTCCGCTCATTTCTGTAGGCAGATTTCTGAATATATATATTTTTTCTTCTTCTTTCCCACCTGCACTAGCAATTGTGACTCTGTCAATCTCTGTCTTCACTGTTATCCTCTAGGAATCTGTCTTCTTGATAGAATAAGCTTTCTGGAATATTTTCCTAAGCACACCACTATCCCACTTAGAATCTGTTTAGTGTTCCTCAGCTTGGGTATTGTACTCTAAACCTCTTGGCATGAGATTGTGAGGCACTCTTTTGTCACCCCTGATATGTAGCTTGTGTTTCCACCAGTCTAATCTAGTTTCATGTCTCCATGTCTTTGCATATGCTATTCTTCCTGCTAAAGTCAGCTCGCATCACACCTCATCCACTTCTGAACTTTCGATTCCACCAGTGACTTTTTCTCTTCCAACCTCTCTCCACAAAGAGTCTTCATAGTCCTCATTCTCTGTTTCAGTACTTTTTGGGGGTACTTTTTCATGTTACTTACTTTCTTGCCTCCTTTGTTAGTCTGCACTTTAAAAGATTGGCACTGTCTTATTCATCTTTGTATTCCTAGTGGAGCTGAACATCTGGTACAGAGTGGATGATAGTGAATGTTCATTGAATCATTGTTGAGTTGCCTTTATTTTTAACTCCCAGGACCACACAGAACACATCTTGATGGCCTTTCACCTGTCTAATGATGGAATTCCTGTGTAAGCATACAAGTGTGTGTATCCTTCCCAGTTACCCTTATTTGCTTTAGTCAGTGTCCCTAATGTTCTGATTCTTTGAGTTGGGCGTCCTCCTGGTTATCCTGCTGTTTTAGTATTTGTTGGTTGTATCATATTGAGAAAGTTATTGACGTTACTGAGTTGTCTGTAAAAAGGACCCATGCCTGATGTGCCTGTTAGAATGAGGTGTAAAAGAGATCTAAATTTCTGGGATGAATGCTTTAAGGAGATAAGAAATGTGACTGCTCTTAGTAATTAATGTGTCTGAGCATTAATATATGATGTTAAATTAATAGGTGATATGGGAGAGTAAATAAAGTATATAGAATCAGGATTGGGGGTATGACCCTTGATTCTCTAGTTTCATGTATCTTTAAGGTGGGCCGTATAGGCAAGAAAGCATAATTCCTTAATTATTTAATGGTGTTAGAAAAGTGAAATTGCTTATAATCTATAAATTATTGTATTATAGTAAAATGGTTTTAATGCTTCTTTGTGAACTTTAAAAATATAGTATAATTCTGTGAAAGAACAGTTTCTGTAGATCCTTGTGAGTTTTTTTTTTTTTTTTCATTCTGAGTTTTCTTGGAAGAAAAATATTAGGATAACAGTAATCTTAGTTTATGGAGTTTCTATCTAGTAGTCTTTTTCTCCCCAAATATTTTATTTCATAAGAGACTTCCATATGATTAGGAGGTGTTTACCATGTTGTAGAGTTCTCGCTACTGGGTAGTATTGTATTATTAGTAAAACAAACAAGGAAAACACCTATAGGTGAGCTCATACTGACCAGAGAGCTAAGTTAGGTGAGGAACATATTTTGTGCTTAAGCTTTTAAAAAAACTAACTTTGTCAGGCAACAAAATCAAGTGAAAAATGATTTTAAAATATAGGCCAAATTTTATATTCATCTACAATGAAAAATTTTTTTTAATTCAAGACTTTTGGATATAAAAGACCAAAGAGGTAACTGAGACTCATTGGTATAATTTTGATCTATTTGTAATTGCTGTCTATATGGCTCATCCTTTTTACCTTGTAATTAAGTATATGTCCATAGAACTTTTGATGTTTTCCTTAACTTTTAACGTTTTACTGTCATATTTAAATCACTTTGTTAAAATTTTTAAAACTACAAGTTCATTTTCAAACATTAATTTATAATAAATTTTATCACCTTTACCAGCAAATTCACTTTTAACCCATTGATAACCATTTCTAATTGCTTTTCCTAATTGCATTTGCATGTGTGTATCTTTTTCATTTTTACCAGAAGCACGATTATACTATGGATTTCAAATTGCATTTTTTCACTTAACAGTGTTTTAGAGATCTTTACAAACCAGTACATAAAGTTTTTTTTTTCCTTTTTAATGTATCTTTTTTCTTTCTTAAAAAATGTACTTAGTTCAGGGTGTACAGGGTCTCACTATGTAGATCAGACTCATAGTGATTCTCCTGTTTTCATCCTCCCAAGGGTGTGCCTATGGCCCAGTTTCAGTCACTGTCTCAGTGTGCCCTGGGGGTGGGGTCAGCACTTTTTTTTAATGTGTCTTGTTCAGGGTCTCACTACACAGTGCAGACTCGTAGTGATCCTCCTGTTTTTAGACTCTCTAGCGCTGGGGTTACAGGCCTGGGTTACCACACCTGGGCTCTGTCTCTGGTTCAGTGTGCCCAGGGGTGGGGCTGGCACAGCATGCAGTATGGGGTTCCGGTCCCTGCTCTTGCCTAAGCAGGCACTTAGTCTGCTGAGCTCAATCTCCCGGCCCTCAGATTTCCCTATACTACTGTTTAGAATATCTGTATAATATTCTAGGGAATGAAGGTAATATTAATAGTGGCCAATAAAAAGAGTGTTATTTATGGAATACTCATAGAGTTCCAGGCACTGCACCAAACTCTTTTATGTGTATTTAATTTTTTATACAACCCGTGGAAAAGATAGTAGTAATCCCCCATGCTGCAGATAAGAAAATTGAGCCTCGAATCCTTGCTAGAGGTCTCATAGCTGTCATGTGGAAAATTGGGGCATTTGAATCCATGTATTTCCAATGCAGAAACTTCTGTTCTTGGCCTGATGTGGTGGCACAAGCTTATAATACTAGCTGTCTAGGGGAGTTGAAACAGGAAGTTTGAGCCAAGCTTGGCCAATTTAGCTACTGAGATCTTTTCTCAAAATTTAAAAAGGGCTGGAGTTGTAGCTCAGGGCAAAAACCTTGTGTTTAATTCCTAGTTTAAGGGGGAGAAAAGGCTGCTAGTTAGGTATTTTGTTACTGATACTGAAGATATTGATATTGAAGGTATTAAGAATAATGGGTATGAAAAAGGAATAATGGGTATGATTTGGAAAATCTTACATTGCTTATAAATGAATATATATGATTTTATTTTATATGTGTAAAAAATAGCTTCAGTGTTCAATTCACAAAATAGAAGTTCCATGTTAATTTTGAGGTATTTTATTTTATAATATTAACACAAGCTTATATTAGGCTTAGAAGGAGGGCATAATGTAAATTGACTGCCCTGGTTGTAGAATTTGCTGAAATGAACAATTTTTATTTTCCTTTTTTACTTGATGTCAAGAAAAGGCAGAGATGATAGTTTTGTGTGTGTTTTTTTAAAAACTGAAATCAGGGCTTGAGTTTTTAATAAGGAGGTAGCAGTAGGGTAATCTGAAAATTTGATAGTATGGTTTTTATTTTTAAAAGTAGCTTTAGAAATAACGTCTTTAAAATGGTTTTATAGCAAGAACTTTTAAATTAAATTTCAGTCAAGACAGAACTAAATGGGCCAGTGAGATAGCTCAGCAGACTGAGCACTTGCTTAGGCAAGCACAGGGACCAGGGTTGGATCCCTGGTCCTGCATACCTTTCCAGCCCCACCCCTGGGGCATGTTGAGCCTGTGACCAAGTCAGGGTGTGGTGGCACATGCCTGTAATCCCAGCACTGGGGAGGTTGAAAAAAGGAGGATCACTAGGAATCTGAGCTGCATAGTGAGATCCTGTACCAAATACATAAATGGAAAAAAAAAAAGAAAGAAAGAGACTGAGCTAAAGCTTTGGCAATAGCTTTATGACTGAAAAATTAGCTACTTTTTTTTTTTTTTTTTTTTTTTTTTTTACAGAACTGGGGATTGAACTCAGGCCCTTGTGCTTGCCAGGGAAGTGCTTATTCCACTGAGCCATCTCCCCAGCCCTAAAATTAGCTACTTCAGAACAAAAATCTTAAAGACTCTTGAGAATCTTAACTTGCTTGAAACATAGAATTTGAAAATAATTTTTTCCTTGGTCTTCAGTTATATTCTTAAGGTAACCAGGTCAATTTACATTGTACCCCTTCCAGGCCCAAGAATAAGAATTTAATATTTGTAATGAACGAACTGTTTGAGAATGCCTAAAATAAGCATAAAAACATAAAGATGTTCCCATAAACAGAAATAATTGTTTTAGCTGGGGCGAGGCAAATTTCTTTTCCTGTCCATTACTAATGGACATTGCCTGTCTCTGCCATGTCCTTTTACTCCCCTAGTACATTTGCTGGCTGAGAGATAAATTTCTGGAATCTTACCTCCCTTGAAATTAGTTTGGATCCGGGTTGTTGTCTGAGATGGGAAGAAAAGGAAAGTGAATAGGATGGGAGGAAGAGATGGAAGGGCCTCGTTCTTCTACTCATTCTCAACCCCATCCCTAACACCTGCCCTTAGCCCCCCACCATAGCATTTTACTAGTAGCATTGATAAACTTGGTCACTAAAAGATGTATATAGATTTTTCTTTTTCTTTTTTTTTTTTTGCGGAACCAGGAATTGGCACTTACCAGGGAAACACTTATTCCACTGAGCCGTCTCCTTGGCCCCTGTATGTGGGTTTCTAATATTTGAATAAAGTTAATTGTTTGTTTGCCTCTTAAAAAATTAAAAAATGTAAAATTTTAAATGATATATAAAATAAAATGTGAATCATATGTTCTACTTCTGTTCCCTGAGGTAATCACTATAGTTATGGGCTTTATTTTTTATATTTGCAATTAAATATTTAAATGACAATAGAGTATAGCAAAAATAAATTGAAGTACATTGTATGTACTGTATTTTAAGCTTGTTCTAGGACAGTTTTCTTTTTTATTTTTTTGTATTTTAGGGAAGGGTCTACAGGGTGTTCAGGGTCTCACTACTAGATCAGACTCATAGTGATCTGCCTGTTTACAGCCTCCTAAGAACTGGGATCACAGGTGTGCGCCACCACGCCCAGTCTCAATTGCTGTCTCAGAACACCCCAGTAACAGGGCCAGCAGCAGGCCCAAAGATGGAACTCCTGGCCTGTGCCTGCTTGCAGACACTTTACTTCGCTGAGCTATTTGGCCAGCCCTTATATGTACATAGGACATTTTTCTATGTACATATAAAATTTATCAGTTCTTTTGATACCCATATGTTCTTTTTTTATTGATGTATCATAATCTCTGTATAACTAGATTTTTGTGTATTTGTGGTTTCCTCTCTTCTTTATGCTCTCAATTTTTTGTTTACAAACTATATTAATGACTTTTGCACTGCCAGGACAAAATACCTGACACTCAAATTTAAAGGAGGAGAGGTTAATTTTGGCTTATGGTTTCTGAAGGTTCTATCCAGGCATAGTTGGCTAGCTCCAAGGCAGAAGTGG